>JAKUCM010004088.1:0-49012 GCA_023374145.1 Lepidium sativum
GCTGAGATGTTCTTTATGCTTATTTCATCTTATCTATTTGAAATATGATTGGAAACATTTTCCCACCCATAAGGTGTTTGTGAAAATATCTAACTGAGCCTAATTCTGAGATTTGAATCTCTTACTCAAGAGATTGATTGTTTAGGGTATTTATTGGCTAGATTATGTTTATTCTTCATGCCGACTTGTTTATGGATTGCCAATAATAGAATGGGTCCAGATTGCATTTTTTTATTGAGTTTATTTTTCATGAGTGTGACTTTGATTTTCTTGAATCTATAGCCTAGAGATTAGCTGATTATTAACCTGTTAAGCAAGCTGTAGGAACCCTTATTGAATCATTAGTCATGGGATCTCATTCCTTAAGAACCCCCTCTTTAATCGTCTATTATCTTGTTCCATTGATCCATTTTAGCTTATTACTCTGAATTTTATGTTTAGTTTCACTCTGGTTTATTTTCTTGTGTCCATCTAAGTTGCTAGAAAACTATTGCTGATATTTGGCTTGGATTAGAAAGGTTCTTTGTAATTTTGAGTGTTAGCAGTTCACTCATTTAGATTGATACCTATTGTTATACATTAATAATATGATGAGTAACAGGAATTGATAGCAAAAGCTTGGTAATATCATGTTACCTTACATGGTCACCCGTTATGCGGTACATGTACCTGCGTCTTGTTGTATATGAGAATCCTTCCTAGGGTACATGAAACTTCACTTGAGTTTGCTCACCTTCTTTTGACTTTTGTCATGTTTCATGGAAACCTTACTTATTTCATCTTGATCACTACTCCCCCTAAAGCTCAACCATAAATGGACATGTAGAGTAAGCTTGGAAGATCCAAGAACTACACCTTATTAGAAACATTGGAGAAAAAACAACGTGGGACAAAACTCTACCAAAGAAAAAATAGTATGCAAATTCTCAGGAAAGGGTGATGTGTCTGCATTTTAACATTTTTAGGGGCATTATCTAGCATATTTTGCATTCACATTTGCAGTATTATCATCGTTTTAGAGCATTTTAAGTCTATTATGCGTATTTGGTATTGGGCATTGCATACATTGCATAAGGGTGGATTTTAGGTACCTCAAGAGCTTATTATGGAGGATTTTGGATTACAGGAAGGCCCGTGGATGAATCAATCGGTCTAGAGATGAAGTTCAAGACGTGATCTAGAAGATTTGGCAGGACTTACAGACGCTTGGTTGAGCGGTTTTTTGCCCACAAAAACGTTGACTTTTTCCAGAGTTGACTTTTAAGGATTTTTCCGTAAAAGTGGAGTATAAATACCCCTTCATGTAATTAGGCAAAATGACCCACGTTTTAAGCTTTCTCTTATTCAAAAAAGACTTTTCTACTTTTCTCTTGTAATCTCTCTTCTTAAAATCTTAGATTCTTGTTGATCCTTTGGTTATTTGATTTTCTGTCTTTAATCATTGTTGTTCATCTCCTCCTGATCTATCTTTTGATGCTAACAGATTATATTTCTGGGTTTATGTTCTTGTTCATGAAGTTTGAGTAGATCCATTTGCGTTCTTGACGAGATTTGTAAGATTATGGTAGATCTAGGAATTTCCAGACTGGTTTAGGGTTGAATAGGCTTAGATTTCTTAAGTTTAAGTGAGCTTAATGCTCATTTCTCTTTGATCAATTGAAATCTGATTGTTTGGTGTTTCCCACCCAAAAGGTGTTTGTGTAAATGCTTGAAAGAGCTTAAGTTGAGATAACCTCTCCTAGCTCAAGAGATTGATTGTCTAGGGTGTTATTAGGCTGTGTTAGATCTGTGGTTACTGCCTCTTAAGGGACCAATCGTTGATGAGTATCAAGTCTGGTTGTGGCTTAAGAGAGGTCTCATTGCATGAAAATGAATGTGATTCCCTGCCTAGAGGTCATCTAAATAGGTTGATAAACAAGTCTGGAACCCCTAGGGATGCTTTGATCATTGATCCTTACCCTCAAGAACCCATATTCTTTATTAATTTTCATGTTCAGTTTGTGCATTGTTTTTGGGTCAAAACTCTGTTTGGTGCCTGCTCTATTTTTGCACGTTGCTCTGTTTTTATGCTCTGTTTTTATGCTCTGTTTTTATCCCCTGTTTTTATCCCCTGTTTTTATCCCCTGTTTTTAATCTGTTGTTGTGCTCCGTTTTTACTATGTTTTCGCACTCTGTTTTAATACTCTGTTTTAGTGCTCTGTTTTTATCAAGTTCAGTTTGCACTAAAATACTTACCTTAATCATGATTGGCTTGGATTAGGTTGAGTAGATTGTATTCTGATTGCTAGTTGCTTGCCCACTTGGATTGACACCTTACTGTATGCATTGATCGAACATAACAATATGTTTATTTGAAAGTAAAAAGACTGTTATCAAATTGGCGCTGTTACCAAATGGGTCCTAGCTAGCTACAATTAGAGTTATCACTTTCATGAGACCAAGTTCTTATGTGTGTTTTGGTAATTTCGTTCTTTATAGCTTGTTTCTGGGTTTTGACTGTTTTGCAGGAACGCTCGACCACGACGCTCGACCATCATAGCTCGAGCGCCGTGATTTTCTCTGTTCCCAGAACACTCGACCGCATCGCTCGATCACCTCTTAGTCGAGTGTCTGTTTTTGCTGTCAAATCCCATTTGCATGCATACTAGATCCAAGGAAAGTGAAAATCTCATCCCTTACTCAGACACATAGACCGGTTACCTCATGAACATTTGCGGGTGCAGCGGAATACATTGAACGAGGAGCTTCAGGATCAGGTTGAGATGGAACACCAAGCACAAGGTACTGAGCCAGGACCTCATCCTAGGCGCCCACAACACATTGGAGATGGTGATGCTCCCAGTATTCACACTCAACGCCATGGAATTGTTCCACCTGCCATTGCAATAACAACTTTGAGATTAAGAGCAGTATGATCTCCATGGTACAAAATAGCAAATTCCATGGCTTGCCATCTGAGAATCCGCTGGATCATCTTGATGAATTTGAGAGACTAACCAGTTTGACCAAGATTAATGGGGTTAGTGAGGATGCTTTGAAGCTGAGGCTGTTTCCTTTCTCTCTTGGAGACAAGGCTCACCTATGGGAAAAACACTTGCCTCAAGGGTCTGTTACATCTTGGGATGCTTGCAAACATGCTTTTCTGGGCAAATTCTTCTCAAATTCCAGAACCGCAAAGCTTCAAAATTTCATCTCCGGTTTCAAGCAAACTAATTCCGAGACATTCTCTGAGGCATGGGAACTGTTCAAGATGTACTGAGTCACTCCTTAGTACTCTTTACAAGGGTGTTCTTCCCAAGATTTGCATGTTGTTGGACACAACAAGCAATATGAACTTTCTGAACAAGGATGTGGATGATGGTTGGGAACTTGTTGAGAACTTAGCCCAAGTAGATGGACAGTACAGTGAAGACTATGATCGGACCACTCGGGGTACAAGTGATCCTGACATGGTTAGTAGGAAGGAACTCAAAACCATACAAGACAAGTTGGATATGTTGCTCAGTTCATCAAAAACAGGTTCATCATGTGAGTGAGGCAGAACAGGTTGTTGAGGATGTAGATCAAGTAGAGGAGGTCAGGTTTGTGCAGAATCAGGACAACAGTTATAGGCCATACATCAACTACTAACCCAACCCTAACCTCTCCTACAAGAACACTAATGTGGCTAATACCCAAGATCATGTGTATCCACCAAAACTGCACAACCAACCTCAATCCAAACCATTTGTCCCCAAACCACAGTATCAGCAAAATCATCATCACCCTCCCACCATACCACCTGGATATGAAGCCCACACCCCTACCTAACCCCAACAAACCCCCGAGGTTATGGACATTTTGTAGTAAATCCTCAAAGGCCAGACTGCTACCGCCTCTGAATTAACTAGGAATTTTGCTATACACACTAAGATTGATGCTTTCCATAATGACCTCCACAACATGTGGGGAATCAGCAAGGCTCATCATCTACTGTGAAACCCACTAGACAACTACATGGAAAAGCTGTTTAGAACCCCAATGAATATCACGCCAATGCCATTACACTCCATAGTGGCCATGAGTTACTGATCCGTGCTGAGGATGCTGATGCCACTGAGGACAGTGTCATTAAGGCTGTGGAGGATAGCTTGGTCAAAGACGTGACAGAAATCCGCATGAAACCGCCGAATCTGCCAACGCTCGACCATGACGCTCGACCACCACTTGGTCGAGCGTCACCTCCTGAACCCAAAAAGATGAGTGACTTGCAGAATGAACCAAAGTCTTTTGTTCCACCCCCTTTCAAACCCTAACTTCCTTTCCCACAACGATTCAAGAAAGATGTAGCAGAAAAGTATAAGGCTCTCTTCAAAAAACAGATGAGAGATATTGAGGTGAAGATACCAATACTGGATGCCTTCATGCTAATGCCCCCTTACCAGAAGTATTTGAAAGATGTAGTCAAAGAAAGAACACAAGAAGTTGAAGGGATGGTTGTGCTAACACATGAGGTCAATGCTGTTATACCGAGGAAAGTCATACCAAAAAAGCTTGATGATCCAGAGACGTTCACAATCCCATCGATCAGCTTGATGCCACTTTCAGTTGCCAAGCGTTTGGGGTTTGATAAATACAAGACCTGCAAGATCTCTTTGGTCTTAAAGGATAGATCAAGAAGGATTCTGCATGGCATTTCGGAAGATCTACCGGTTCAAGTAGGAGGAGTGGAAATTCCGACAGACTTCGTGGTTCTCGATATGAGAGAAGAGCCCAAAGACCCTCTGCTGTTTGGAAGACCATTCTTGGCCATTGCAAGATGAGTGATTAATGTATCTAAAGGGGAGATTAAACTAAATTTAGGAAAGGATTTCAAAATGACTTTCAACATGAGTGATGTGATAAGGAAACCAACTATTGAGGGTCAGCTGTTTGTAGTCCAAGAGATATATGAATAATCTGAGCAAATATTCGAGGAATTAGTGTAAGGAGATCAGCTTGGTACTGCTTTGACAAAAGAGGGTCGTGATGGGTACATTCATTTGGAAACAGAGGCTTACAAGAAGTTATTGGACTCCTACATGCCTTCAAAAGGGGAAGATTCATTTGTGACAGTACACTCGACCATGACGCTCGACCACAACTTGGTTGAGTGTCATGATTTTGCCCCAGATTTCCCACGCTCGACCAGAACACTCGACCATACCTCGGTCGAGTGTCATAATCTGGTAAATCCCGATAATTATTCAGAGCTTAAATCTCCAAAAGTGGACCTCAAACCACTCCCTTCGGGGTTCATGTACGCATTTCTTGGACCTAACTCAACATATCCAGTAATTGTGAATGATGCATTAAATAGTGAAGAGTTAGGAATGTTGCTTGCTGAATTGAAACGGTTTAGGAAAGACTTAGGATATTCATTATCTGACATCAGGGGAATTTCACCTGATTTGTGTACTCATAGAATTCACCTGGAAAATGAATCCTACTATAGCAGAGAGACTCAAAGGAGATTAAATCTAAACTTGAAAAAGGTTATTAAAAAGGAAATTTTGAAACTGCTAGATGCTGACATTATTTTCTCAATTTCAGATAGCAAATGGGTATCTCCTGTGCATTGTGTGCCCAAGAAGGGAGGAATCACTGTTGTTAGGAATGAAAATGATGATTTAATTCCTACTAGGACTGTCACAAGGCATATGATGTGCATTGACTTTAGGATGTTGAATTCTGTATCTAGGAAATATCATTATCCTTTACCTTTCATTGAACAAATGCTAGAGAAGCTGGCTAATCACTCATATTATTGTTTCCTTGATGGATATAGTGGATTTTTCCAGATTCCTATACATCCTAATGATTAGGAAAAAATGACCTTTACTTGCCCTTATGGCACATTTGCATATAGAAGAATGCCATTTGGTTTGTGTAATGCGCTTGCTACCTTTCAACGTTGCACGACTTTGATATTTTCGGATCTGATTGAGGAGATGGTTGAGGTGTTCATGGATGACTTCTCTGTCTATGGCTCTTCTTTCTCCTCTTGTTTGTCAAATTTGTGCAGGGTTTTATCTACGTGTGTTGAAACAGACCTTGTATTCAATTGAGAAAAGTGCCACTTCATGGTGCGAGAGGGTATTGTCTTGGGTCATAGGATATCAGAGAAAGGCATCGAGGTTGACAAAGGCAAGATATAAGTGACGGTTCAGCTACTGCTTACCAAAACAGTTAAGGATATTAGGAGTGTCTTAGGACATGCGCTGTTCTATAGACGCTTCATTAAGGATTTTTCGAGGACAGCTAGACCTTAAACTGAGTTCGTCTTTGATGAAGAGTGTCTTAAGGCTTTCCTGGAGCTTAAAGAAGCCTTGGTGACAGCACCTATTGTTCAAGCACCATACTGGACTCTCCCATTTGAGATAATGTGTGATGCTAGCGACTATGCTGTTGGAGCAGTCTTGGGGCAAAAGAAGGATAAGAAGCTCAATGTTATATATTATGCTAGCAGAACACTGGATGAGGCACAAGTGAAGTATGCCACAATAGAGAAAGAATTACTTGCAGTGGTGTTTGCCTTTGAGAAATTCAGATCTTACTTGGTTGGGTCGAAAGTCATAGTACATACAGATCATGCAACTCTGAGGTACTTAATGAAGAAGAAAGATGCTAAGCCTAGATTGCTTAGGTGTATTTTACTGTTGCAAGAATTTGATATGGAAGTGGTAGACAAGCCTAGGGTAGAAAATAATGTCCCGGATCACCTATCTAGCATGCAAGTGAGAGGGTCTCCGCCAATAGACGATGATATACTAGAAGAACAACTTTTGAGTTTCTCTGTCAGACACTCGACCCCGATGCTCAACCACCACAAGGTCGAGCGTCCGTTCACTAGCAAGATGAGACTTATTTCGATCGGTTCGAGACTTGCTAGGACTTGCTTGCAATGGTATGTCGATCTGGTGAACTTCTTGGTGGGAGGGGAACTACCTAAGACTTTGAACTCTTACCAAAGAAAGAAATTCTTCAGGGATGTCAAGCAATATTTCTGGGATGAACCGTATCTCTACAAGAAAGGATCTAATGGGGTTTTCAGGAGTTGTGTATCAGAGAAGGAAGTTAAAGAAATATTGGAACATTGTCATGGATCTGCATATGGTGGCTACTTTGCAACATTTAAGACGACACAAAAGATTATTTAATCCGGTTTATGGTGGCCATCCATCTTCAGGAATTGCCAAGAGTTTATAGCTAGTTGTGACCTTTGTCAAAGGAAGGGCTGTATAGGCAACATGAATGAGATGTCTCAGAATCCTATCTTGGAGATAAAAGTGTTTGATTGCTAGGGAATTGATTTCATGGGACCTTTTAACCCACCATCTTTGGGGAATAGCTACATTCCGGTTGCTGTCGATTATGTTTCTAGGTGGATGGAAGCCATTGTATGCCCCACAAATGATGCAAAGTTGGTGCTGAAATTATTCAAGCACATCATATTTCCCAAATTTGGAGTGCCAAGAGTTGTGATTAGTGATGGAGGATCCCATTTCATCAACAAAGTTTTTGAGAGCTTGCTCAAGAAAACATGGGGTTAGACACAAGGTGGCAACTCCATATCATCCCCAAACCAGTGGACATGTTGAAGTGTCCAATTGACAGATCAAATATATTCTAACGAAGGTAGTAGGGATCTCTAAGCGTGATTGGGCAGCCATATAGGACGATACTCTTTGAGCCTATAGGACTGCTTTTAAGACGCCTATTGGGAGAAGACCATTTCAGCTACTCTATGGGAAATCATGTCATCTGCCGGTTGAGCTCGAGTACAAGTCGATTTTGACTACTAAGCTTCTGAATTTCGATTTCAAGACAGCCCAAGAAAAGAGGCAAACAAATTTGCATGAATTAGAGGAGATCAAACTTGAGGAATATGACAGCTCTAAGGCATATAAGGATCGTACCAAGGCAGCTCATGACAAAAAGATTCAGTCATAGAAAATCACAGCCCGTGATCACGTGCTCCTCTTTAACTCTAGGCTCAAGCTGTTTCCGGGTAAACTTAGATCAAAGTGGTCTACTCCGTTTAAAGTACTACACATTCTACCCTATGAAACTGTTACCTTGACCAACAACAAAGGAAAAGAGTCTACAGTGAATGGCCACAGAGTTAAGCAATACTTGGCTTACTGCATGATTCCCGAGGAAACTTCGATTCTTCTCGATGAGCCACCTCATCTCCAAGGAATATGAGGGAGTCAAGCTCGAGACTATAAACGAGCGCAGCTGGGAGGCAATTCCAGATATATCCTTTGTACATACATTTTGTTTTACATTTAGATTATTCATATATAATTTCTTTTTGGTAATCTTATAGATTTGATTTTTAATGGTATTTATTTCATCTTGCATACATTTGGAAGGTTTTTTGTGCGTTTTGCAGGAAGGTGGAGCCAAGATAGAACGAGTGGGACCTGAACCGACATGCAACGCTCGACCAACCTCTGGTCGAGGTACCCACTCGAGCGTACGTTTTTCATGTGATAGACTGACGCTCGACCAATGCCTGGTCGAGCGTGGTGCTCAAGTGTCCCACTCTCCTATCCAATCCGAGGTTTGCGTGCCTATACCTGTCAAAAGTTTTAAAAGGGGAGACATTCACTGCGAAAAAAGAGGAAAAGGGGGTCAATCTATCTTTAATGCTATATATTTTATATTAAATTTGAAAAAATTGATTTCATCCTAATTTGAATTTCGAATTTGAAAAGATTTGAAAAGATTCACCTCTTATCTTTAGCTCCCTTTATAATGAGGAAGACCCTCTCCCTTTTCATTCACACCAATTCTCATTCTCTCACTAAACTCTCTCTCTCTCTCTCGTTTTTCTTTCTTTTGCAGAAGCTTGGTTTCTGAGTGAAGAAGGTCTCAAAGGCTCCCTCTTCCCGAGCACTAATTATTCCGCCACATAGAAGCAATGCTCGACCACACTCCGATCGAGCATCGACCTCGAGTGTCTGACTCCACCTCTGTTTCCGGCGAATAACCACCATGTCTGACCGAAAAGTACGCCACGCAAGCCTTCTCCGACTTAGGGCTACAAAAAATGCAAGGTTTAGAAGCTAACCTCACTTAGGAGAGCCTTCCCGGAGCAAACCAAAACCTGAGCAAAAAGAAAGAAGACAGCTTGTGAGTCTGAAGAGGAGCTAGAATACATGGATGGCAATTATAACAAACTGGAACATGCGTAGGATGTGGAGGAGGACATCAAAGCAGATTTCATGGAAAGGACCTTTCATGAAGCTGGATATGAGGACGAAGAAGCTGAGGAGGCAAGGGAGATCATTCATGCTGGGATGAGAGAGAAAAAGCTGAAGAAGAAACACAACGTGGAAAGCGCTCTGCACGATCTGCACAGAGAATGGATTTTGTGGGGACATGCTATCCGTGCAAGGAGGCATTAACTGCTATGGGGCTTACTCAGGACGTGGATCTGATGCTGGAGAAATGTGGGCTGTCCACGTTTGTCTCTCGCACAGATCGGGCTTACAAGGAGGAAACTGTCCAATTCCTAGCCACACTCCAGATCGTTCTCTATGCCGCAGATAATGTGGGCCTCCAAGAGAAGCAAGGTGGCGGCTACCTCATCTTCACAATCAGGGGACAAGATTACCAGCTTACTTTCAAAGCACTTCGAGATTTGTTCTGCTTCCCAAGGGCTAAATCAGAGAACTATGAGCCGGATTTTGACAGAGCTGAATTGGAAGATATATGGCGCACAATAGCCTTAACAATGAGCCGGTTTTTATCATCACGATCAAAAGCCGCTCTAATCCGAAATCCAACTCTGAGGTATTTTTGAATGATCCTTGCAAATACCTTATTCTCTTGTTTTACCACAAGAACCATCAACCTGGGAGAGATGGAGATGTTGATGACTGCATTAAAGGATCTTATGGGAACAAGGAGTGACGGTTCTCCCATTGTTGGAGATAGAAACGAGGCCGGTTTAACCATACAGTTTGCCAATCAGCTTGTCACATATCGAGATTGGGCTAGGGATAATAGGTCTGGTGGACGTGAGGGAAAAATCACTGTCGGAGGTTTTGTGACCTGCATTCTGGAACGGTGTGGAGTACCCATCAATGAGGAAGAGTGGGTAGAACCTATTAGTCGAGTCCATTTATCCTAGAAGACGCTTATTCTAGAAGCAAATGAGAAAGAGTTTTAGGGCAACATAGCCGTTTGGAAAAAAAGAAAAAATAGATTGTTCCAAGATATGGTTCCAATTCTATTTTTCCTTTTTCCTATTTTCTCTTTTTCTACTTTTCCTTTTTCCTATTTTTCCTTTTTCTACTTTGCCTTTTCTCTCTTGTATCTCCATCTATATAAACACCCATTGTAAGATATTTTCATAAGTAAGAAGAAGAGAAGAGTCTTCTCTAATATTCTCCCTTAATTCTCTCTTTATTTTCCGCAAGTATAGTTAATCTTTGGTGTTAATTCTAACATGGTATCAAAGCTATGATTCTCGGCCATTCTCTTCTTCTTTAATCTCTTAATCTTCTCAGGTTTCTCTTATCTTGTTCGATATTTTGCAAAGCAAGAACTTCGAAATAGAGGAAAAGATTTCCAAGTCTTCTCTACAAAGGTACGATCTTTCCTCAAGTTTCAAGCTTACGGGTCTTTTGTTTCTTAGAGATAAGGTGTGAAGAAGGTTTGTTCGTATAAGCAATGGATTTCACCCAAGCTAAGTCTCCTATGGTTTCCATGACACTCAAGGCTGTCAATTATCTACTTTGGACTCGAACATTGAAGACCACACTTTGCACAAGAAGGGGTTTTTGGAGCCACGTTGTAAGGGAAAAACCTCCAAAGGAATCTCTTTATAGTGACGTGGACGAGGATGATCTTCTTGATGAGGATGATGAATGGTTTCAAATGGACCAAGCTGTCAAGTCTATCATCCAAAGCTCTCTAGATACGCCAATCCTTGAGGCTTACTCCTATTGTGAGACGGCTAAGGAGTTGTGGGACACCTTAAAGAAGGTCTATGGGAATGTCTCAAATCTCACAAGGGTTTTAGAAGTGAAGAAGACTCTAGCCAACCTCTCTCAAGAGGAAATGGAGTTCACCGAATATTTTAGGAAGTTTAGATCTTTGTGGGCAGACCTTGACATGTTAAGGCCTTTCTCCGTGGATCTGAAGGTAATTAGGGAAATGAACGAAGAGGATAAGGTCTTCAGCATCTTGATGAATCTTAATCCGGATTACAAAGACCTTGTGAAGCACATCTTTAGGTCAGCCGCAAGCTCCAGATCCCTTCCTAGTCTTGAAGATGTGTGCTCCCAAATCCAAAAAGAGCAAGGATCTATTGAGTTGTTTGAAGGAAAAGGAACCTCGGGTCTCGTTACCGGAAATAAGGCCCAAGGGAAATTTGAGGAGAGGAAAAAACCCGTTTGTGACTACTGCAAGAAGAAAGGCCACTCCAAGGAGAAATGTTGGGTGCTTTATCCACACCTCAAGCCATCAAGGTTCAAGGATCCCAAGGGTAACTTGTCTCACGAAATCTTGGCGGATCATGGGCATATGCTTGGCTTGCCTTCAGCCCCTTCCAAGGATCAAGAGCACTTGACCGCAGCCTCATCTTTGTTCAATGGAGACATAAAGAGATCCGACCTTGAATCCCTAATTAACTCTCTTAAATCCTTAAGGGATTCCAGTATATGCTATTACACTCGAACTCTCTTTAAGCCTTTGGTTATTGACTGTGGAGCCTATCATCATATTATTAGTGATAAGGGGTTAGATAGTAACATAGAACCAGCTGTAGGATGTGTTGTGATAGCAAATGGAAATAGGATATCGGTTAGTGGAGTGGGGAATCTAGATCTATTTGATAAGAAATCTAGGGCCTTATATTTACCGGAGTTTACCTTGAATCTGTTATCGGTTAGGAGGGCTGTTTTGGACTTAAATTGTTATGCTATCTTCGGACCTAACGATGTAAAATTTCAGGATATTGATACCGGATGGTTGCTTGGACAAGGGAAAATGCAAAATGGACTTTATATTATTGAAGATCCTAAGTTCTTATCTTGGAATAGTCGCACTAGTTCGGTTGTGTCTAATTCGGCTGTTGAATGCCTTAGTAATTGTGTTTGGCATACTAGAGTTGGTCATCCTCATTTTCGTGCTATGAAACTTATGTTGCCTAATCATTCGTTTGACAATATTGATTATGAAGCTTGCATTTTAGGAAAACATTGCAAATCGATTTATCCATTATCTTCTACTATCTATGAAAATTGTTTTGATCTTGTGCATTCGGATGTTTGGACTTCTCCTTGTGCCTCTAGAGATCAACATAAATACTTTGTCACATTCATAGATGAAAAATCGAAATATACATGGATAACCCTTATGCCATCAAAAGATAGAGTCTTTGATGCCGTTAAAATTGAAGGTACTTAGGACAGATAATGGAGGCGAATACATGAGTAAAACCTTGCAAGAGCATCTAACCAAACAAGGGATCTTACACCAAACAAGTTGCCCTTATAACCCTGCAACAAAACGAGGTTATGGAGAGGAAAAACCGTCACTTGATGGTAGTTACAAGATCCATTATGTTTCATATGAATGTCCCTAAACGTTTTTGGGGGGATGCAGTCATGACAACATATTATCTCATTACCCGGACACCAACAAAAATTCCCCAAGATGTGTCTCCATACAAGGTATTAAACAAAATCGAACCTCCATTGAATCACTTACGTGTCTTTGGTTATGTATGTTTTGTCTTAGTGCCCGGAGAGCTTAGGAACAAACTTGAAGCCAAGAGCAAGAAGTGCATGTTCCTAGGTTACTCATCCACCCAAAAAGGATACAAATGTTATGATCCAGTTTCTAGGAGGATTCTTGTTTCTCGGGATGTAAAATTCATTGAGGATAGTGGATTCTATGGAGAAAGGAATTGGGAGGATCTCCGTGATTTGTTAGAACCAGTAATGGATAGGTCTGCCAGTTTACAGTTCCTCCTTCACCACCTAGGTATATCAGACTCATCCTCGGCTCCAAACTCCCAAAGTACTCCTCGGACTCAAGACCCCACGACTGAATCTTCTGGGGCTACAAACGCCCCCCAACCTTCTCCTCGGGCTCCAAGCGCCCAACCTACTTCTCTCTGGGATCTAAGTACCCCGAGTGCACCAATCCTTACTGATCAACAGCCTTGCACCCAAGACCACGGTTCTATTCACATTCCGGGTCCGCAAGACTCATCAAACGATCATATTATGACAGATCCGTCTCCCGGACCTGACCCGGTTGCTTCAATAGTAGAACCAACAACCGGTACTTAACCTCTCCGGAGAAGCACACAGATACAAAACACGAGGTTCTATTACAGTGCTCAAGTCGTGGCCCAACCGCCTCAAACGTTTTTTTCGATTGACCTTATACCTTCTGATTTTCAAGCTTTTCTTGGCAAAATTGTGTTGGACCAGGTTCCCCAAAGCTATGATGAGGCTAAGCAAATCAAGAAATGGAAGGTTGCGGTTGATGATGAAATTCATGCTATGGAAAAAAACCAAATGTGGGATGAGACGGATTTACCTAAAGGCAAGAAAGTCGTGACATCCAAGTGGGTGTTTACCATCAAATGCAAGAGTGATGGAACTATTGAAAGATACAAAGCTTGACTTGTTGCTCGCGGATTCACACAAACCTATGGCGTTGACTACACCAATACATTTGCACTGGTTGTCAAGCTCCACACAGTAAGGGTTGTTCTTTCCTTAGCTACTAATCTGTCTTGGGAATTGTGGCAGATGGATGTCAAGAATGCTTTCCTTCAAGGTGAACTTGATGAGGAGGTATACATGGTCCCGCCTCCCGGTCTTGACTCTAAGTTCCCTCCCGGAAAAGTTCTAAGGGTTCGGAAAACAATCTATGGCTTGAAGCAATCACCAAGAGCTTGGTACCACAAGCTTAGCTTCACTCTTCGAGATCATGGGTTCAAGAAATCTGAAGTGGATCACACTCTCTTTACCCTCAAAGGTCCCCAAGGTATTGTAGTGGGTTTGATCTAGGTCGATGATCTTATCATCTCCGGTGATGATAAGGACGGCATTGCAGCCACCATGATCTATCTTAAATCTGTCTTTGACATTAAAGATCTAGGGGAACTAAGGTATTTTCTAAGGATTAAAATTTGACGATCTTCGGATGGCTTATTTCTTTCTCAACGAAAATACACTCTCGATTTGCTTAATGTAGACCAGCCAAGACTCCTCTTGAAGACTGCTACAAGGTCAACCAAAAGGGGGAGAGGAACGACGAACCGTTTGAAAACATTCCACAATATCGGAGGCTTGTCGGCAAGCTAATTTATCTTACAATATCTCGGCCCGAATTGTGTTTTGCAGTGAATCAAGTGAGTCAACATATGCAAGCACCAACAAAGTATCTTTGGACAATGATGGAGAGGATTCTTAAGTATCTCAAAAGAAGCTCGAATCAAGGTATTTGGATGGGACAGAATGAAAGCTTGGATATTGCGGGATATTGTAATGTGAATTGGGCTGAAGATAGGAATGATAGGAAGTCTACCACAGGGTATTATACATTTTTTGGAGGCAACCTAGTGACTTGGAAGACAAAGAAGAAAAATGTGGTGGCATGCTCGAGTGCCGAAGCAGAGTATAGAGCGATGAGGAGGTTGGCCGATGAATTGGTATGGCTGTGATCTCTTCTCAAGGACTTAGAACAAGAAGCAAAGGAACCAACTACTATGAATTATGACAACCAAGCAGCAATTCACATAGCATCTAATCCTGTTTTTCACGAAAGAACTAAGCACGTAGAAGTGGATTGTCACAATGTTCGTGAGCGCATAGAAGAAGGTGTAGTTCTCCCATGTTATACACCAAGTGAGGATCAATTGGCGGACATCTTCACCAAAGCCGCAAGTACCAAAGTTTGCAATCACATATATAGTAAGCTTGGTCTTGTGAGCTTGGAACGCTCTTGACTTCATGTCCTCTAAACCCGAGTTCTACACACTTTTTTCCCTTGGCTAAAGGTTTTGTCCCACATGTTTTTCCTTATCAAGGTTTTTAATGAGGTGTAGTGTTAGGGTTTTCAAGCTAAGCCTTTGTTCCTTACAGTTTAGGTTGAGGGGGAGTATTAGTCGAGTCGATTTACCCTAGAAGACGCTTTTTCTAGAAGCAAAAGAGAAAGGGTTTTAGGGCAACATAGCCGTTTGGAAAAAAAGAAAAAATAGATTATCCCAAGGTATGGTTCCAATTCTATTTTTCCTTTTCCCTTTTTCTACTTTTCCTTTTTCCTATTTTTCCCTTTTCTACTTTGCCTTTTCTCTCTTGTATCTCCTTCTATATAAACACTCATTGTAAAATTTTTTCATAAGTAAGAAGAAGAGAAAATACATGGATATTGATTATATGAGGAGGTTTATGTTCCTATCTGCTGCAATGGTGCAAGGTAAGCATGTATATTCATTCCATCATCTACTTAGGCAAAATGCTTTTCTGCTTTTGCCCAACAGAGAGCTCACATCGATAAGAATGGGGAGGAATACGGATTTTAACCCACCACTGGAAGCCCTATACGATCCCAATGGTCCTCCACCACCTTCATCACCTACAGACAGTGACGAGATAAATCCCGAGGCCTACTGCTTCGAAGAATTTACTCTGCCACAACGAAAAGGAGCCCAAATGAAAGAAGCCCATAAGCACATTGGTCTACTGCAGAAGTGAACAAGTGGCTCATGAAGAAGGTCAAGAAGCTGGTTGCTAGTGATGAGGTTAGGAGAAGAGAGAACGAGGAGCTGAACAGAAGGATATTAGCTTTGTAAAGGGGTAGAGGCCAATCATCAGGGCAAGATCGTCCAAGGCGTGCCTCTGTATGTATGGATCACAAAAGGGAATAACAACTAACACCAGCCAGGCACTCCTCTGCAAACGTAGCAACATTTTCATACAGGAGGCCACACAGAACTGGAGCTACAAGCTCGAGCCAGACGCTCGAGCAGCACCAGGTCGAATTTCAGTCAAGACACACGACCGTGGAGAGCCCGAGCATCGCCAGGAGAGTGGAGGTTATACACTAGAAGCGATGCACGCGACGGCAGCCCACTACAAAACTCCTTCCCATCATTGTATATACCATTGCTATTTTCTTTTGACTTTCTAGTCTAGGATCCTCTTTCGGGATTTTATACACACAAAAGACTGTGTGATTTAAGTTTGGAGGAGGGTTCTAGAGGATATTTGACTTTGTTTTCTGTGATTCTTAGTTTTGATTTTCCTCATTTCATCATTTGCATAGCATTTATGGCATAGAAAATCACAAAAATATTTTTAGTTAGCATATTTGTTCATTTGCATACCATTTAAGTCATAGAAAATCCATAAAAATTTGAAAAACTATAAAAAAAGCATTAGTCAAAAATAGAGTGTTCATGTAGTCGCATTGCATTCATATAGGATTGAGTCTAGAGTTTTGGGAATCATCTTGCTAATGATAGACATTCTTGCTAGTAACCATAGTGAACTCTTGGACTTGCGTTCTTCCCTTTTGAACACTGATTGGTAGATCGTTGGTCTTAGAAACTGGTGCTTATGTTGTGTCTCAAAAGGACCAGATTTGTTTCCTCATAATCGGATTTAATTTTTGCCAAATTAGGGGCTTGAGATGCATTTCATAAGATCCTTCCTTGAACTCAGCTAGCTAAGTAGAAAGAAAAGCATAGAAGAAAAAAATAGAAACATCCTTCTTACAACTCAGCTCGCATAATTTGGTCTAAGATGAACGGGGACTGTACGTAAACCCGTACTTTCTTGTGTTCATTGATAAAACCATTCTAATGTTGCGTAAAGTGAACCGGGACTATGCGTAAACCTGTACTTTTTTGTGTTCATTGAGAAAACTAATACATTGATGCCTTGGAAATAGGATTCAAATATGTGTTTCTTAGGGTCCAGCTAAGTGCTAGGGAGTATTCGGTTATTATGCTAAGCCTTGATGTAATTAGATTGTGGTTTTTACAATAGAATAGGGGTTCATATGTGGATTACAATTTTCAGCTTGGTAAGTTGTTTGTTTGAGGTGAGATGTTCCCATTGTCAGCAACCTCTCTTCCTTCTTAGCTCTATGCATTTGCTTGAGAGCAAGCAAAGACTAAGTTTGGGGGAGCTGATGTGTCTGTATTTTAACGTTTTTAGGCGCATTATCTAGCACATTTTGCATTCACATTTGCAGTATTATCATCGTTGTGGAGCCTTTTAAGTCTATTATGTGTATTTGGTATTCGGCATTGCATACATTGCATAAAAGTGGATTTTAGGTACTTCAAGAGCTTATTATGAATGATTTTGGATTACAAGAAGACTCGGGGATGAATCAATCGGTCTAGAGATGAAGTTCAGGACGTGATCTAGAAGATTTGGCAGGACTTACAGACGCTCGACCGGCACGCTCGACCATCACTTGGTCGAGCGGTTTTTCACCCACAAAAACGTTGACTTTTTCCAGAGTTGACTTTTAAGGTTTTTTTTTTTTTTTTGTAAAAGTCGATTATAAATACCCCCTTAATGTAATTAGGTAAAAGGACCCATGTTTTAAGCTTTCTATTAATAATAAAAAAAAAACTTTTCTACTTTTCTCTTGTAATTTCTCTTCTTAAAATCTTAGATCCTTGTTGATCCTTTGGTTATTTGATTTTCTGTCTTTAATTATTATTGTTCATCTCCTCCTGATCTATCTTTTGATCTTAACAATTTATATTTATGGGCTTATGTTCTTGTTCATGAAGTTTGAGTAGATCCATTATGGTTCTTGAGGAGATGGTGAAATTATGGTAAATCTAGGGATTTCCAAACTTGTTTAAGGTTGAGTAGGCTTAGATCTCTTCAGTTTAAGTGAGCTTAATGCTTATTTCTCTTTGATCAATTGAAATCTGATTGGTTGGTGTTTCCCACCCACAAGGTGTTTGTGTAAATGCTTGAAAAAGCTTAAGTTGAGATAACCTTTCCTAGCTCAAGAGATTGATTGTCTAGGGTGTTATTAGGCTGTGTTAGGTCTGTGTTTACTGACTTTTAAGCCACCAATAGTTGATGAGGATCAAGTCTGGTTGTGGTTTAAGAGAGGTCTCATTGCATGAGAATGAATGTGATTGATGTGATTCCTTGCCTATATGTCATCTAAATAGGTTGATAAACAAGTCTGGAACCCCTAGGGATGCTTTGATCATTGATCTTTACCCTCATGAACCCATCTTCTTCCTTAATTTTTGGGATTAGTTTGTGCATTGTTTTTGGGTCAAAACTTTGTTTTGTGCCTGCCCTATTTTTGCACGTTGCTCTGTTTTTATCCCCTGTTTTTACTCTGTTTTTATCCTCTGTTTTTACTATGTTTTCGCACTCTGTTTTAATACTCTGTTCTAGTGCTCTGTTTTTGTCAAGTTCAATTTGCACTAAAATACTTATATTAATCATGATTGCCTTGGATTAGGTTGAGTAGATTGTATTCTGATTGCTAGTTGCTTGCCCACTTCGATTGATACTTTACTGTATTGCATTGACTGAACATACCAGTAAGTTTATTTGATGGTAAAAAGACTGTTATCCAAGGGGACCTTTGAACAAGGCCGGGTGAGATCCCATAGCCAAAGCTTGCATAGATGTGAGTACAAACCTTGAGAATCATGACCTTGGTGAAGATGGAAGTATTACTCCTTGTTCAATCTGTTCTTGAACTTTATGGCAATCCACCTCAATATGCTTATTTCTCTCATGAAAGACCGAGTTTGATGCAATATGGATCACAGCTTGATTATAACAATGCATGGTGATGTGATCCTTTGGATTCAAATCCTAGGTACTTGAGAAGTGCTTTAAGCGATGTGAGCTCATCCATAACCTTCCTTACTGCCATATACTCCGCTTTGTCACTTGAACCAGACATATCCTTTTGCTTCTTTGTCTTCCACGTAAAAAATTCCCTCCAACAAAGGTGAAATATCCGGTTGTAGACTTCTTATCTACTTTATCTCCGACCCAATCAGCATCACAACAACCCACTATCTCTGTATAGTTTTTTTGCCTATCCAAATGTATTGACCAAGAATTCCTTTCAAATGCCTCAAGATTCATTCCACCGTACTCCAATGGTACATTGTTAGAACTTGAATGTGTTGGCTTACTTGATTTAATGCAATACAAAGATCAGGTCTTGTAATGGTTAAGTAAATGAGTTTACCTACTAACCTTGGGTATTGGTGAACATCCTAAATGGGTTCATCATTTTCCTCCCCCTTTCGATTGACCTTGCAGCCATTTTTGAGAGGAGTCTTAGCGGGTTTGAAACCCAATTTTCCCATTTCATTCAAAAGATCAAGGGTGTACTTCCTTTGAGATAGAAAGAGGTCTTATGAAGAACGACACACTTTTATTTCTAGGAGTACTTGACTTTTCCAAGATCCTTAAGGTCAAACATGGACTTAAGGTACACTTTAGTAGCCATGATACCGTCTTTGTTGTCTCTAGTGATGATCAAATCATCTACATAGATGAGGTTAACCAAAATCCCTTGAGGACCTTGGAGTGTGAACAATGTGCGGTTGGCTTGTGAAATCCGAAACCCATGGTCCTTAAGAGTGGAGCTAAGCTTGCAATACCACAGTCTTGTGGATTGTTTGAGACCATATATAGCTTTGCGGAACCTTAACCCATTTCCTAGTTGTACAATGTCTTCAAGGGCTGGAGGAGGATGCATGTACACTTCTTCATCAAGCTCACCTTGAAGTAAGATATTCTTCACATCCATTTGCCATAACTCCGAAAATAAGTTAGTAGCCAAAGACAATACGGCCCTTACCTTGTGGAGTTTGGAGACAAAGGCACTTATCCCATGTATGGTTTTGTTCAATAGCACTTACTTCTTTGCCAATGATGTCTCGCCATACCTTCTTGTCCTTAGCTTCCTCATAGCTTGAAGGAATCTATTCCATCTCAATTTTGCCAAGAAATGCTTGATGATCAAGAGGTAAAAGGTCAAGAGAACAAACTACATGAACCAGATGTGCTAGGAGTTTAGAGCTTCTCCTAGGAGTTTGTAGATCAGAATCCGGCACATCCTCAACACCCTTATCCTTCTTTAGTTGAGAACTTCTCCTAAGAGATTATGGCTCATGATCCAAAACGTTCTCAATCGTCTTGTCCTTGTGGAATCTAGAGCTCCACCTATGAGGTTGTGGTGCAGGTTCAGATTCGTCTGCAGCATTCATAACATTTGGTGAGTGATTATCTTCAAGATCAGCCTTAGATCACGTCGAAGCACCACCAGAGCGCGTACCAAGAAAGTTAGACGAAGCTGCATTTGGTAAAGCTTGTGGGACATTCCAGGTGGGTATGGTCTAAATTTTTGTGCTACCACTTTTGGAATTGGATAAACATTCGTTGGTACAACTCGCAATGTGTTACTTGCTGGCAATCCAAGGAGATTTCCAGTTTTTGATCCGGCTTGAGCTCTAGTTTGACTCCCTAATGGTCCAAGAGGAATTGAAGGCTTAAGGCTCAATCATATCCATGTGTTATGAGATCACGAACCTCATTCTAATCCTTCTTCTTATAGTAGTATTGTTCCTTAAGGAACTTAACATTCCGAGACACAAGCATTTAATTGTTGGTTGGGTCGTAACACTTATACCTTTTCTGGGTTATTGAATAGCCGATGAAGAGACACTTTTCATTTGGCATCTAGTTTGTTCCTTTGTTCCCATGGGAAAAGAACAAAACACACACCCAAAGACCTTTAAGTGTTCAGTCGACAGTTTTATCTTATCATGTACCCTAAATGGTGACTTGTCTTGCAAGAATTTTGTAGGTATTCGATTGATGAGATAACATGCAGCCATAACCAAATCTCCTCAAAACTTTTTTGGAACATTGGTGTGAAACATTATAGATCTTGGAACTTCCATGAGATGTCTATTATATTTCTCTGCAACACCATCTTATTGTGGTGTATAAGGACAACATATTGGTGAACTATGCCATGTTTTCTTAGATGCTCAAAAAATCTAGTGCCTTTGTATTTCCCTCCCTTCGTTCTAAGTACCTTTATGTTACCATTGAATTGATTAGTTAGATAGGTATGTAAATTAATGAACGCATTTTTCTTTGAAGGCATTAATTAAGGTAACACAAATATATTTAGATTTCTCATCAATAAATGTCACAAAATTCTTGAGATTATCTTTAGAAGTGCATGGAAAGGTCCAAATATCAGAATGAACTAAATCAAAATATTTCTCATAAATAGTAGTGGACTTAATAAAAACGGATTTGTAATGTTTGCCTAAAATACAAGCTTCACAAATAGAGTGAACAAACAAGGTAGTAGGCAACAATATTTAAAAGGTAAGAGAGTGATTATGGTCTACTCTAGCATGCCAAATTCCATTCAAAGCCAAAAACACATTGGAACTACAATCGATAGAATTAAAGTTTGAAGTGCTTTATGAGGAATCTCCCAATATGTATAAACCGTGTTTAGATTCTCCTTCTCCAAGAAATTTTCCGCTCTTAATATCCTAAAACCAAAAACACTATTAGGCCTAAATATAGCATAACAATTCAAATAAGAGGTTGTCCTTTTAACAGATAAGAGATTAGAGGCAAAACTATGCATGTAAAAGGCCTTAGAGTCCTTATTGAATAAGCGCAAGTCTCATACCCCTTTTACACGAATTTTATCACCATTTGAAATAATAATATTTCCCTTAGTTGGTTCTATGTTCCTTATTAACCCATGATTGCTTATCATGTGGTGAGAAATAGCCAAGTCTACAACAATAGAAGTAGGAGGGTTATATGAGTAAAGAGGTGATACTGAAATCGTTTAGGGTAGCAAGAGACTTGCTGAGAGCCTCAAGGTCAGATTTGCGAACTACATCATCATGAGAGACTACCAAAGCCACTTCTATTTCTTGTTGGTTTTGGTCGGGTACAACTTCCACTTCTTAAAAGACATTGGCCCTAGCCTCCCGAAGAAGGTCGTAAACTCCATATCTTCTTGGTTGAGAGAGTTGAGGGCTTTCTTGACTTCAAACAATCGGGTAAAGTTGACAATGTTTCCAAAAACCTTCTTAAGAGTGTCCCATAGTTTCTTAGCCGTGTCACAAAAGGAGTAAGTCTCATGAATATGAGTATCAAAAGAGTTTGTGAGAATGGCCATGACCAATTGGTCTTCTCTGAACCATTTCTTATCTTCATCAAAAACAATGGTTGTGCAATTGCTTATTCCTTGTCGGCCTTGAGTGTTTTTCTTGTGTGGAGAGGTGACACAACATGACTTAACAACCCTTGGCTAAACAAGATCATCTTTGCGGATCTTTCCCACAAAAGATATTTTGGTCCTTTTAGAACCACCAAAATCACCATAGCTTTTGGATCCATGGAGAAACTTGAAAATAACCTAGAGAACTTGCTATTATCCAGCGGTTAGAAAAGAGTTGCAAGAATGGAATGGAGATTGAAGAGAATTTTGAACAAAGAGTAACATGGAGAAGCTTGAAGATAAGAGTGAGAGAATTTAGAATGGAAGAATAGAGGGACAAAAAGCTTAATGTTCTTATACCATGTTAGAATATTTAGAACATATGAGATGAGGAACCTAGAGAAAGAGATGTGAGATCGAAAATGAGAAAAAGTTGTTTCCATTAGAATAGTTTTTTTAGAAGGTGAGTACAATGTCTTTTCTTAATGAGAGACATAAGGAATAGAAAAAAACCCTAGCCACCTATCACATGTCCGTTGGACTTGCGTCTTGCAATACATGAGAATCTTTTCCTCTGTACATGAAACCCGACCCGCTGACTTTGCTGACCTTTTGTTGACATTTTTCATGGTTTATGGAAACATTATTCTTATATCATCTTCATATATACTTTACTTAACACTATGGGAGCTAAGATCGACTTCCTCAACAAAGAGGTTGTTTGGGATTGAATTTCATGGAAATCTTTTTGTTTTCTTTTCTTTTTTTTCGATTCATTTCTTATTCAAGTTCACAATCTTTTTCTTTCTTTCTTCATATAAAATCATATTTCTGAACCACTGAAAGATAATAATCAATATGCTCTCATAAAAGTATGGTGGGATGTGGATAACTGTCTCCTGCCAAAGGGAATTCTCCTAACAGATGTGTAGGAGATTATCTACACAACCATTTTCACTTCTGGTTACCTCGAAGAATTAAGTATCACCAACATTGCCTCGAAAATCACTCACGAAGAAATTTCTAGTCCTGGCCATCTAATATTTGCAGTCTTAGCTCAACCAAAGAGCCACATCAAGTTTCATGATTGTGAAGATTGGATAAACGTAATTGTACTAACTTGAGATTTTGTTTGTATTCTAGTTTCTAGGAAAATGAATATTGCTGATGCCAAGATCATTGAGCAAACAACCAATTGGAGAAAGGAAAATGACGCTCCGGCAAACGTTCTATTAATCTTCGGTGATACAGGTTTTTCCCTAACTATTTACCAGTTTTTAGGTGATGGATACAATTTGATGTTGGCATACCATTCTAGAGGCTACTGGAGTTGAAATGAAGATTTGCAAGGAGAAATCCAAGTGGAAGCCAGAGACATGTTGCAAGCCGTTTGGAAGCCAGAGACATGGAGATGATAAGGATGATCCTTTGGGATGAACCTTAGATATGAATCCAAACACTCGACCTTTGTGAGTCCAAGTGAATAGAAACTGAATTGACACTAAAGTGATGGTTTGATTGACTCACTCCTTAAGAATGTTTGAATCACTCAAGCAATCGTGAAGCTTTTGTCTATAGACCAATAGTGAATCACACACTTGGGATCTAAAAGACTAAATCTAAAGAACAATTTGAATCACTCAATTTAATCTAAAGACAAAATAAATTCAAAGACACACTTTATAGAAAAAACAAATTTCTTTTTTAAATAAACTTTAATAGACTGAAAGGTATCTTACAATAGAAGGCTAGATGAGCATATACAGTTCTTAATACAATAGAAAGATAAAAATTAATCAAAGCAACAAATACTCTACATTTAACGTAAGCCTTTGGAGAGGATTTGCTTGGTCAAGTATCGAATCTTGTATATTGACAGCCTCTGAATGATTCCATGGCTTATTATTCTTATAATAACTACCTTAATATACACCAAATTAATATAGAGCCGTTGGTACTTACTCCTTGATGCTCTTGGCTTCAAATTTGGAAAGTGTTGGTGTATGAGTGAAAAAGATTGGATCTTCCTAATCCAATGGCTGGAAATGCATCTTGAGGTGTTCTTGGGAGGTTATAGTTGTATTAGATATTCGCCTGGTTGCCACAAATAAGTTTGATCTTGACCAAACTTATAAGACTCCAAATAAGGCAAGTCGAAAAACCATTAATTTAAAGTTGAATAACTTCTAAACAAACATTGATTTTGGTTTGCTTCTAACTCTCAGTAAACCATTTATTGCTCAATACTATATAAAATATCGTTTTATAGCTTACATCCTCATGGGTTGGACATAAATATCCAATTAACGCACCTATATCCAAACTGACCAAGTTGGAAATGGCTTGAACTGAAACTTGAATATCTTCTTCTTCTAAGCTCCGAATGAACTGATTCCACTTCGAGGTATGCTCTATATTAGTTAGGTTTCTATAGAAAGTTTGTTTGAAACTTAAATCCTCTTCGTTGGGCTGATAATCTCCATGAAATGAATATATGTCTTGGTTGGTGGGTTTGTTGGTGTCTTCTCCATGATCCTTGGTTGATTTTGGCTTGATGCCCTCATCATACTATCCCTCTTGAGAAAGTTTCGACCTTGAAACTATATAATCTGTATCAAGAGAGAGTAAGTTAGCCTTCATTTAATTTTGGGAGCTTAGGGTCTTACTTTGATATGATTTAGGGTTATGGAGGCGTGGGGCATTTGGAGATTCTCCTTTGAGAAGTTAAGATAGAATAAATCCTCTTCTCAGAACTGGTTTAATATCTTCTCCTTTGGTAGACTTAGTAGTGGTAAAAAAATGGTGCCTCTCTTCTATTGCTATTAGTTTTCTAATAGCAAGTTATTTTCTGGGTGGACTTCCTTGTTCTTTGATCCTTTAGTTCCTGAAAAGGGCAAGAGACACGTGCATTATGGATACTTTAGGATAAGATAAACTTGATATATCTAATTCCTTAGCACTAGTTTTAGCAAAGTTATCTTCTACTTGCGATTTTATAGAAAATGTTTCCTCTTGCTCTTGTATGTTTAGTAAACTTGATGCGATCATGGACAGCTCAACTCCCCAACATGGTGAACATAACATTGGATACTCAGATAAGCATGAAGATGAAGCTGAGTTACAATTAAGATTCTGATGAGATGCATCACATCAGCGAAGTTCTTGGTGAGCTCACTAGTTGTCGTTGTCTGACACTTTAGTAGGTGTTGCAGAATATCCATCACCTAGTTATTTGTTGAGGAGCAGGCGGGTGTGTACAAGATTATCCACACGACTATTGATAGGAGCCTCGGTGGTGAGGTCTCGGATATGAATTCAACGGCTCGACCTTGGTGAGTCCAAACCGATGAAGACTAGTATTTGGCGGAATTTCGTGAATGAGAACCACAAAGGAGGGTGATTATTCCTCTGATAATCTTGGATCCGTCAAGTTGGAATTCTCACAAGCTTGACTCGTCTCTCGTTCTTGAATCCTCAAAAGAAAGAGAAGGCGGCTAAGTATTCTAACAAAAAGAATTTCATCATTCAAGTGTTTTTACGTCTTTCAAGTCTGAAAAATACAATGGAAGGCTTGAGCTTATATAGGCTAAATGCTACAACGGTAATATGCTTAAAATAGGAAGGAAATATCACATAATTAAGTCTCCAACGGACAAGCGATGTGGGCCATTGATCTTAGAGCTGTTGGAGAAGATTTGGTGATCGGCCGGATATGGAAAGTCTTCAATGGAGAGGATTCGCCTAATGCTCTGAGTTCTGGAGCATGGGAAAACTCTCCTGGATGCTTCTGAATGTCTTAGAGTGTCTCCTGGTCACCACACATAAGTTTGCAAGCTCTTAAGGGAAGTGGCTCCCAGACTTTCCTTAAACAGATTCGGTTTGACCCTTTTTCTTGTAAAGCGGATATCTGGAGGATCCATCGGGATTTTGATGCGTTCTTGGTCATTTTAGATCACTAAAAGGACCAAGAATAATCTCCAAGTGGTCCGGAGTGAAGGCCTTAGTGCAGAAGTTGACGTTGACGTTGACGTTGTCGCGCATAAGGCCTTAGTGCAGAAGGTCCAACTTGTAAAATTCATAACTTTCGGCTCCAAACTTCGATTGGGCTGATTGAACCTCGAGTAATTAGATAATTGAGTCAGGAATCCATTTAAATAAACGACATGTTCCAATTCTCTTGGTAGCGTCTGGAGCCCCTTGATAATTGAGCGTATATCTTCCTGATCCTCTGGGGAAGGTTGTTGGTGTGAACTCCTGCTTGCTGCTCCTGGTCTGAGTGCTGGGTGATTCATTGAGTTTAGACAGCTGAAGCATGTCTAATCAGATTGTCTCCCCTTTGTCTTTGACATGTTTCCTAAGGAGGGTCGTCTCCCCTTTATCTTTGGCGAGTTTAACCCGAAACTCGACAATCGAGTCTAAGTCTTGTCCTGCAGTCGATGGTCTTAGGATTCTACCATCGAGGATCCTATTAACTATGGTCAATTCCAGTGAGCTCGGAGAATTGAGCATCACTACCATTGTCTCTAACACCAATCAAATAAAAATTCATAATCCTGGCCAGCAAACATTTCCAACCCTAGCTCAACCAAATAATCACATTGAGTTTCACGATTGTGAAGATTGTAAGTGTAGTATTTTTTTTCTATAAAATGTAATTGTGTTAATTTGAGATTTTTTTTTCAGTTTCTAGGAAAACGAATATTGCTGACACGAAGATCATTGAATAAATAACCAATTGGAGAAAGACAATTCATCCTTTACCAACGTCCTATTTATACCGTGATGGATATAGCTTGATGTTTGCCTACTGTCTAGATGCTACTGGAGTTGAAGTGAAGATTTGCAAGGCGAAAATTAAGTGGACATAGAGGTTTCTTTTGAATCCAGCACAACATTGTAAGCTGTTTGGAAGCAAGAAACGTGGAAATGACAAGGATGATCCTTTCAAAAAAGAAAAAAAAGAAACAGGAGATGTAAGCACTATAAAAAAAAATCATATTGTAACCAAATGTTTTAACCAAAAATTTAGTTAAAATGCTTTGACCAAAAATTTACATTTGTAATGAAATAAATACTTAGTCAAGAAATAGTAAAAATATTTTCACCCAAAAAACTGGTCGAAATATTATCAAAGCCTTTAACCACTTTTTGGCCAATACATTTCATTAAAAAATTGTCAAGAAATTTTGGTCTTAATTGACCATTGCATAGTTAATATATTTTACCAAGAAAGCATCAAACTTTTCGATCAAAATTTGATGGCAAACAAAATTGGTTTAAAAAATGTCAATAAAATAACATCATTTATTGACCAAATTTAAACATATAAAAATTTTGTGACAAAGCTACCTTGTCAAAACAACCAATAATTTGTCACCAATTTTTGAAAGAAAAATGTGTCGTCAAAAAGTGTTGAATATGGTCTGAATAATTCTGATCTTATGTAAATTTTAAATATTTTTACTTTTTTTGTCGATATTAGATCACAACTAACCCGCCTAATTATCAAAATCCTATATAATATATACAGTAAAACTTAATTCTTAAATATGAAATAGTAGATATTTTTGGTGAACTTATCATCGATTACTAGACAAATATCACTTTACTCACCTCAAATTTCTACCATAAAAATTAAAATTTGGTTATAGGTTTTTTGAATAATATTTCATAGTATGTATTTGGTCATTATTTAATCACAAAATTTTATATGAATGGATGACAAAATTGTATGCGGTAAAAAATTGTCAAATTTCAGTTATATACAAAGATATAAAAAATTTCTGTATGAAAGACATAATATAAATCTAATATAAATTTAAACCTTATACTTTTCTAATTTTTAAAGATAAAGTAATTATAACATAGTTGAGAATTTGTGATGAAATCCCAAAACGTGTTAATCTTAATACACCACTCTCTTATTGGGTAAAAGTCAGCACTAAATATTCGGTTAACAAAAAAATCTATCTATTAATTACTAACTAATATTTAACTGATATGATACTGAACGGCTTTAAACAAGGATTTAAGAAGCAACCAATCATCAAGGCACTTTGAAGCTTAATCAAGGCACAAAGCCTAACAACTACAAAAAATGTATTAGCAATTGGTTTAAAAACAGTCAAGAAGTTACGAAGAAAAAGCATAAGCGAAATCACTTAATGGGTAAATGGTATATGTTGTGCTTTTTTCCCTCTTCTAAGTTTTGTCCTAATAGATTTTTTTGGAAAGATTTTTAAAGAATCAAATGGCTCACTTCTTAAATGGTTTCTTATTGAAGTCCAACAAAGAAAATGAAGGTCTACCTACTTTTGGAATAGTGTGGGAGGGTTCCAAGAATCCTTCCAACTACCCATTTAATGTTTTTTATTTTCTATACAAGTTTTCATTCAATCTACTTTCATTTTCGAGATTAGTCTAATCGACTACTCTTTCTTTTCTATTTAAATTTTTTAGAATTCTCAATGTAATTGATCCTGGATTTCGATCACAAACAAATGAAAAAGTGTTATCAAACTCTATCTCAAAAACGTGGATCAATTTGTCTATTCAACCTCTGAATCAAACTTGTTGAATCTTCAAAACTTTTACTCAATTTGTTGTAACTTCAGCCTCTGGTTCGAGTCTGTCTTCCTCTCTTGGACGAGCCGATCAACTTGCTGTCTTTTACACTTCTTTACTCGATTTGCAACTCGATCAACTACACTCGAATGTCGATCCTTCAACCACAACAGAAAGACTTTCGGCAACCTCTCTGTTCTATTTGGAATTAATAACAACTTCTCTATGGATCTGTGGGTTGGGTTGTATCAGGTGTTATCCAAGCACCACAAATAACTTGGTAGTCTCGTTCCTTTTACCTTTTATTTATAGTTTTATATTATGTTCATCTGTGATAGGTGTCTCTTCACCTACTACTGTATCAGATCTGTTCTTAAAGCATTTGATCTTTGTATTTAGTCAACTGTTCTCTGTTACTTCCATTAAAACCATTGAGATTCTATGTTCATCACTATTATATTTGTATTTTGCTAATTCTGTTGAGTAGAATCTGTCTTAGAATCAATTGTTAAACTAGTTATTATATTAGATCAAACTCTGGTGTTGATTTTTGCTCATGAAAATTCTGTCTTTTCACATTCTAGGTTGCGTTTTCCCAAATATTGCAGATTTGTGTGCCATTGTTGATTTAAAAACGTGTTTGCTCATTAATACATTTATCCTTGCTTGCAACATTCTGTGAGGAATTATTACTAGTTTGTTATGTTTGTTGTGTTTGTTATGTACTTAGTTATAAAATAGAGAATGAAGAAAACACTGGAGAAAGTATCAATAACAACCTCTTTATGGAAGCAGTACTAGCTCGGATGGAACAAATCTCGGAAAACAAGGGGAAGAGCTGCATTAGAGAATTGATCAGCTATAGGGGAGCCTAAACCAAGGAGGAATCTACAGAAAACTGAAAATCTACATCCACGTCCTCAAAGACATACCATAATGGATGATCATGATGATGCTTTTTCACTAAACAGATAAAAGCGCTTCAAAACCCATTATGATGATGATAATATGAAAGGCATGAAGTTTAAAATCCCCACATTCTATGGGAAATGATACATATGCTTCCTTGGAGTGGGAAAAGAAGAATGAAATTATTTATGACTGTCGTGATTATTCTGATCACAAAATGGTGAGGCTACCTGCTACAAAATTCTATGGATATGCTTTTAATTGGTGGGATCAAATCACAACAACTCGCAAACATAACAGAAATCTGCATGTTGTTACTTGGGAAGAACTAAAAGCACTATTGAGAACGCGTTTTGACCCAAGTTATTATCACCGAGAGATGCACCAGAAACTAAGGTGTTTGACACAAGGAACCAATAGTGGAATTACTTCCAAGAGATGAAATCTCTAATCTTCAAGGCTAGTATTGTTGAAGATGAAGAAGCCACCATTGCTACAAGAATAAAACCGAGTCGTCTAATATTACTACAAGAACTCGTGAGATTGTGTAATTCAAGTGTCAAGGCAAAGGACACATTTCTAGTGCTTGTCCAAAAAAAGAGTGATGATTCTTCGAAAACATGGAGGTTATAATTTAGCTAAAGAAGAAGAAGTCCCTGTATCTCCTAAAGGTCACGAAGAATGTGCTGTTAGAGGAGATCTCTTAATGATCCATGAGATACTTCATATGGAAAAACAAGTGCCAAACGTAGAAGCCAAGACTGAAGTAGAAGTTCGATGGGAAAATGTGTTCCAAACAAGATGTCTTGTGCAAGGCAAAGTGTGTAGCTTCATAATCGATGAAGGGAGTTGCACCAATGTGGCAAGTGAATGCATGGTTAAGAAGCTTGGTTTGAATTATATGAAGAATCCAAAGCAATATGACTTGCACTGGCTCAATGATAAAGGCGAGATAAGAGTAAACAACCAAGTATTGGTTCCTTTCTCAATTGGCAAATACAAAGATGAGTTGATGTGTGATGTTCTACAAATGAAAGCAAGTCACATTCTTGTTGGGAGAACTTGGCAATGTGATAGACAAGTGGTTCATGATGGCTCTACTAACAAGTACTCATTTGAGTTCAAGGGAAGAAAGATCACGCATGGGCCTCTTACACCTTCTAAAATCTATCAAGATCAAAAAAAGAAAGGAAAGCAGCCTAAACACAACTCCTATAAGTATTCAAACTTTCTTGCTAAATCTGGTAATATCCAAAGAAATCTATTCTCTCAATCATCTACTTTTAAAAACTACTTATAAAGAAACTCTTTGGAGTTTTTCCAATGAAGCACCGGAGTTGCTGAGCAAAATGAGTTTTGATTTGAAAGTTCAAGAAACTAAAGGAAAGGAGTTGCAGCCACTCATCAAGATGTTGGAAGGAGTTGCAGCCACTCATCAAGATTGTCCCATCTAGATTTAACTCCTGAGCAGCTATATCTCTATCCATTGCTTTTTATAAATGAGGATGTGTCCTGGCTTGCTCGAAATTTTGTGGCTCTGATTAAATGGAACAAGAAAGAACAAAATACTGATATGAAAGGCTCAATTTTGAGTAGTTAAGAACAAATGATATATGAAAAGAAGTAGTATCTGAAATGAATTTAGAACAAGTGTTTTGTGAATTATTTTGAAGTAAAGAGCAGTGATAGTCAGCTAAATAACCTAGAGCTTTAGCATTCCTTCTTGGCCATGCATTGATCATTGAAGCTTATCTTGTTTCAGTTGTTACAGCTCCATCAATTTGAAATGTGGCACTAAAGACTTGATGCATGCACAACCACATTATCATTATGAACATCAATTTGAATACGATCAACATTCTAATGATCATTATGATTAGATAAAACAAAGTTATTTAGGAAAACTAGAATGCATCAAGTCATCAACAATAATAGGTGTGGAGAGAGGCAAATAAGTATCCTGAAACAAAACATCATGAGTCACCAGAGAATGAACATTTCTGAAAGGAAATATATGTTCATGAAAGACAACGTTTCTAGAGACAGAGATTTCATTACTTTCCAAATTCAACACTTAATATCCTTTATATCTGGAAGGATGGCCTAGAAAAACACAAGAAATAGCTTTAGGAGAATACTTATTTACATCCTTATTATGAGTAGAGACATAGCACAAACAGCCAAAACATTTAAGGAAATCATATTCAGGAATCGTCTTGAAAAGAATCTCATAAGGACTAGACTTATTCAACAATATGGAAGGAGTACGATTAATCAAAAATATTGCAGTCAAAATGCAGTCACTCAAATATATCAAAGGCACATTAGATTGGAAAAGCAAAGCACGAGAAAGATTTAATATATGCTGATGCTTTCGTTCCACAACAGAATTTTGTTGTGGAGTATAAGCACGGGAATATTGATGAACCATGCCATTATCTTCAACAAGTTGGGAAAAAGAAAGCTCAGGAGCATTACCAGATCTAATAGCCTTAATATTCTTATTGAATTGAGTACTAACATGTTTAACAAAACTAGGAAAAACTGTAACAACTTCACTTTTATTATGCAACATATAGCTCCAAGTAACCCGAGTACAATCATCAACAATGGTTAAACAATATTTTAAACCCTCTACAGACTCGACTTTAAAAGGACCACATATGTCAAGATGAATCAAATCAAAAGGTTAAGCATAAAGACTATTATGAGAAACAAATAGGAGACGCTTCTGCTTAGCAAGAGGACAAAGGTCACATTGAAAAGAATCTGATTTAAAACTCGACAAAGGTAAAGTATGAGACAAAAGTTCAATTTTATTAAGAGAGGTATGACCTAAACGACGATGCCAGAGATGACTTTCTTCAATCATGGAACCACAAAAGGAGATGTCATCGGTAGAAGAGAGATTGATAGAAGTCTCCAGAATATAGAGACCACGAGTTTGTACACCTATACCAATCATCAAGCCCCGATTATTGTCCTACAAGAAACAACATTAAAGAAGAAAAGTAACAGATTATGCATAATCAAATGATCATAGATGCGAATTATGCATGCATAATTAATTGGAAATCTAGTGCCATTGCGAAGAGAACATATGAGATAGGAAAAGAAGAAGTATTTGAAATGGATTCAGAACAAGTGTTTTGTGAAATTTTTTAAAGTAAAGAGTAGTGATAGTCAGCTAAATAACCTAGAGCTTTAGCATTCCTTCTTGATCGTGCATGATTATTGAAGCTTCTCTTGTTTCAGTTGTTACAACTCCATCAATTTGAGATGTGGCACTAGAGACTCGATGCAGGCACAACCACATTATCATTATGAACATCAATTTGAACCAGATTACTATCAACATTCTGATGATGATTATGATTAGATAAAACAAAGTCATTTAGGAAAACTAGAATGCATCAAGTCATCAACAACAATAGGTGTGGGGAGAGGCAAAATAGTATCATGAAAACAAAACATCATGAGTCACCAGAGAATGATCATTTCTGAAAGGAAATATATGTTCATGAAAGACAACGTTTCTAGAGACAGAGATTTCATTACTTTCCAAATTCAACACTTTATATCCTTTATACCCCGAAGGATGGCCTAGAAAAAACACAAGCTGAAGCTCTAGGAGAATAACTTATTTCTATCCTTATTATGTGTAGAGACATAGCACAAACAACCAAAACATTTAAGGAAATCATATTCAGGATTCTTCTTAAAAAGAATCTCATAAGGACTAGACTTGTTCAAAATTATGGAAGGAGTATGATTAATCAAAAAATTTTGCAGTCAAAACGCAGTCACTCAAATATATATGCAGTCAAACTGTTTGCTAGGTATTGTTTGGAAAGTTCTCATGGTGATGCTTGGTGATATTTCGATTGCTTGTTTTTTATTCTATTATCCTTCTTAGTTGTCTGCATTGAGTCGTATGTGCTTGCTTTGTATGAGTTGAGTCTGGTTTTCTTTGATAAAGTTCCATTCTATCTAATTTAGCAGATGACGTGTGTACGTTTGCTTGAGATTTTTCATGATCATAAATGGGTTCGTGATTTCATTGATTGAGGAAGGTCACAACTAAAAGTTGTTATTGTGTACTAATTAGATGAGTTCCTTTTAGATATTTGTTGATCTATTCATGCTTAAGTCAAATTGTTTTTTTTTTTTTGTTGGACTCTTTCTTTCATTACCTAAAATGAGTTTTGTGTTTAAATCCTTGAATCGAATCTGTGACTATGATTCTTTAAATATATTCGTATAACTATTTTGTGAGTGTTAATCCATATGCCGGTATTGGTTGTGTATTGATCATGTCGAGTTTATACAATTCTGATCTCCATTAGAAATGTTCTACGTCTCCCTTTCCATTTTAGGATTTAAAACTGTTCTTGAATGTTATTGACTTGAGATAATATTATCATTGACTTTGGATAATATAAGGGGTGTTATGTTCATATGTGTTGTGTTTGTAGATGGCTTCTTTTCAAGATGACAATAATGATGATTTCATTATTAAAGAGGAAGAAGTTGCAAGCACCGAATGAAACTGAGAAGACGAGGAAGGCAACAACTGGAAAATCATCAAATGAGGTTCTAGTAAAACCTAGGAAAAGAGGCTCGTAGATCAGCAGTTTGGGCACATTTCATTGAGGATGTGAATGAAAATGGAGCAGCTAGCAATTGTCGATACTGTGGGCAGGCGATTCAATGTGACAGCAGAAAGGTTGGAACAACTCCCATGAAGAATCATCTGGGCAGGTGTAAGTTATACATGGCTTATAAGGAGAGTGGGTCTCAGTCTGTTTTGGCACATGATAGATATGGTGTAGTCACATCAATGAAGTACGACAAATAAATGTTTAGAAGGTCAGTAAATTAGTTAATTGTTTTGAATGAGCTGCCATTTTTGTTTGTGGAATCAGAGGGGGTTTAGGAGGTTCTGCTTTAATGTACTCCCAATGTACACAGTTCACTGTAGGAAGAAAGCCACGACATACATCTTCTCTATGTACCAGCAAGAGAAAACAATGCTAAAGAAAGTGTTTAGTTGTGACAGGAAGAGAGTATCTCTCACCACGAATATATGGACAGCTCTTACAACCTCCTGGATTTATATGGTGGTGACAGCCCATTGGATTGATGCAAATTGGGTGTTGCAGAAAAGAATCATAAGTTTCAAACCTATCACAGGCCATAAAGGAGAAACCATTGCAGAGCAGCTAAGTCAATGTATAGAGGATTGGGAAATTGGGAGTATGTTCACAATCACAGTTGACAATGCCACATCAAATAATAAGGCATTAAGGTTTTTGAAATAGACTTTGAAGTTGAAGCGTCCTTAGTCATTAGTCAAAGAAGGTACATATCTACATGTTCGGTGTTGTGCTCATATTCTCAACCTGATTGTGAGAGATGGTCTAGCATAAATTAGTATAGGTGTAGCTGCCATTAGGAATGCGGTCAAGTATGTGAGATCATCAACACCAAGGCTGGAATCGTTTCAAAAGCGTGTTAAGTGAGGAAAGATTAGTAGAGGAAGTGTCACACTTGATTGCATTACAAGTTGAAATTCAACTTACCTTATGCGAACATCTGTTTTAAAATTCCGAGGTGCATTTTGCGAAGCTGTTTGAAGAAGACAAACTTTACAACTCATATTTCAAAGATATAGAAGAGGATGGAGAAGAAAGAATCAAACCTCCAACTTCTGATAGCTCGGATGAAATTCAAAGGTTGGTAAAGTTTCTTAGGCTGTTTTTTAATTGCACTTTAGCATTTTCAGCATCTAAGACAGTCACATTTTTGCTTTGCTACAATGAGATAGTCATCATAGAGCAACATCTCATTGCATTAAGTTCCTACCAAGATGAGCTCCTCCGGCACAAGCATTAGCCATGAGGGCTAAGTTTGAGAAGTATTGGGATGGACTTCTCAACATGAATCCATTGGTAATCATTGCTAGTGTCTCTGATCCAAGGAATAAGATGCAATTTGCATCTATTTGCTTTGACAAACTTTATGGTATAGACAGTGAGGAAAGTAAGCATCTAAGGTCATCGATTAAGGTTGCAATGAAGAATTTGTATCAAGAGTATGTGTCTAAGATGAGCAGCTCCTCTCACGGTGGATCCAAAAGTGACATAGGGGATTCTGAACAAGTAACTTCGGAAACACTATTTGACTTGTCTGATGGGTATGACAAAGACGCTCTGTATGAAGAGATGGATAATTAAACTAGTAATGAGGTAGCTACTAGTGAGCTGGACATATACCTGATGGAGAAAACTGTGCCAAGTAAGAAGAATGTCTTAGGTATGGATTACGACGTGCTAGCATGGTGGAGGCGTAACACTGTCGAATTCCCTATCTTATTCGAGCTTGGTAGGGATGTTCTTGCCATTCAAGTGTCTTTAGTTGCTTCTGAGTCCGCATTCAACACAAGTGGAAGAGTTCTTGACCATTACAGAAGTTGCTTAGCTCCACATATGATTGAAGTTTTGCTTTGTTTGCAGCAGTGGCTAAGGAACATTGTAGATGGTGAAAAGATTGCAAACTTGGCTCAAATGCTTGATGAATTGGAGTTGCATGACTAATTAGGTAATGATTTATGCATTTGTATCTATTTTTATTATCTCGTTCAATAAATGTGCTTATGAATACTTTTTTCCTGTTGCAGCTACTCCTTCGGAATTACCAGACATATGAGTTGATGCATGTGCTTATGTGTTTATAAAGAGTTCCACTTGATGCATTTCATGCTGCAGCTACTCACTTTGGCATTTTTCTTTTTCTATGTTGTCTTTAACTTGGAATATTGAGTAAGAATTGTGGTTATACATATACAATTGTGGTCTTTTACATTGGTCAAAATGATTTCATATTGGCCAAATGGTGTTTTACCAAGTTTTGGCCTTCTAATTTGGGTTGGGTTGGAACACAATTTCCGTACCTGAATTACCCCGAATTTCGATCCGGCCCAAATAATTACTTGATTTGGGTCTGTTCGTAAATACCTGATAAGCGTTTTATTCGATCTGACCCGAGCCGAGTAACCCGAATTCGCAGGGCTAGTTTTTATAGTTTGATGAAGATTGAGGCTTAAGTAGTGTGTATATAGGCCCAACATGTAATATTAATGGGACTCGATTCTATACTCATAGTTGTGCCTTAAACCGTAGGACATAAGATAAACCCTGAATTTCAGATCTCTCAGGCGCCGCGAACGCACGCTTGATCTGATTCGTACAATACCGTCTTATAATTTTTGATGACATTTTTCTCTATCGGATTTTAAGCTCTATACCTTTGAAATGGCTGATTCGGGTGCTGAACCTACTGGTACTTCTTTGGTCTCCAATGAGAACGCTAACCAGATTCAGCCGCTCCGGATGCCAACCATCGAGGAGATCCGAGCCCAAGAGGTTTGGAACAACCTGCGCCGTTCGCAGTATAACTAGTGGAGTCATGGGTTTGTTCCAATCGCTCTTACTTTCTCAATCTATATTGATTCATTGCTCCAGACTTTGGAATCATTTGTTCTCCTTAGTGAGATTGGTTTATCTGGAATCCACTTTTTGAAGGAGAATGGTATTGGACAGTTATTCGTAACTAGGCTTTTAGTATCTCGTCAATTTGTTCAGTGAAAAATCGAATAAAAATTCCATTTCATAGTTCGGGGGAAATAAAAAGCTCTATTGTCATGCTTGATGTGAGATACTGAAATTAGTTCGACTTAAACTTGGAGAAAGCTAATTATTGAGCAGTTATAGTTGGATTTGATTAGAAGAATTGTTATGTATAAATGCTCGGAAAGAGGAATTTCTCACGTAAAGCAAGTAATATAAATGCTCGCCGGTAATACAATGTTCTACTGGAGTTTCATAATAACATATAGCCACATGATATTATATTCAACTGTTTTACTCTGTGAATAATGTGTAGGAGGAGGCCTGGGGTTGATGATGGGTTTGTTCTTGGGGGCACTAGATAACCCGATAACGAATGACACAATGACTGGTAGACAGCAGTTTATATACACAGCAAAACAAATGGGGCAAAGGAGTTGGAATTCCTGTAAGACTTTTGCGATTATGGGTTTGGTTTTCTCAGCAGCTGAATGTGTTATCGAGAAGGTAAAGTAAACTACGCAAACAAGAACCTCCTCTACTAACTCCTGATCATAACTTCAACCTTATTGTCTCACATATGTCCATTTACCTCTTTGAAACAGGCAAGAGCGAAGCATGACACGACAAACACTGCTGTAGCTGGATGTGTGACTGGTGGTTCCATGTCCGCTCGAGGTAAATATCTATTGATTTCTTTCTATGGAATGTAAACATAAGAGTTCCAATATCAGAGTGCAATGGCCTAATTCCTAAACTGTAATCTCTTTGATGCTTTGGTTTCTCTGAAATTAAGTTAAGAATTGATATTGTCTCAGGTGGGCCAAAAGCTGCGTGTATAGGTTGCGCTGGCTTTGCAACTTTCTCTGTACTCATAGAGAAGTTTTTTGATAGGCATACATAAACCAAATGAGATATCTAACAAAACGCCATTGCAGAGATTTTTTTGCTGTTTCTTTTCTGTGATGTGATACAGTTCATTACCTGAGCACAGGTAGAGAAACTAGAAGTACACTTTCAAACATAGAATAAGCGAGGCTTGTATTGATTTAATATGGTGAAATATTGTCATTTATCATAGATTTCATTACACTTGAGTGCTCCATTATTTAAGTAAGTGTTGACAGATATTATGGAGCTTCTCTTTGCACAAAGTTTATTCTTGTTCTTGTAACAGTATTGTTGACACCTCAAGACTGATATTTATAAACCAACTCATAGTCGAAACAATATTACAATTTGGTAGCCAACCAAATACTTTGTCAACTGATATAGTATACTATTTTTAAATTAATACTTTATAAATTAATATACACTTAATACTTTTATAAAATGATATAATTTTATGATCTCAATTTAAATTTTTAGTTCAATTAATATATTAGTAAATTAATAATATATGTAAATTAATAAAAATATATTATTTTAGTATAGGTATGTTCTTTGGCTTTGAATATAGTAGAAGAAACTTCATTACACTGACTTACATTTGCGGACAAGTATAATCACTTACCAATTCATTCAACAATGGGGAAGTAATGTTTTCGGATCATTAAAATCGATCCTAAACTGTACAAGGGTGTGTACTCGCGCTATGAGCATATGCGTGTTATTCGGCTTTTCTGCTCTGCCGAATCTATCAACAACATTGATGATTCAATTTCTCTTTGGGATACGCATCTCTTGTATGGCCTGAAACCTCAGCATCTTCTCCAAATTCTCTTAAACGTCTGTAGCCGAGCCAAAGGCATTAGAACCGGTACAAGACGAGAGAGAGAGACAAGACATAAATCAGTATTCACATGTCTTGAATCAGCGTACAAGGTAGAATTTATGATCTTCGAGTATAGACTCTCTTCACCGGCCACTGATTTAAGATTATCATCATATCTGTAAGAGGCTGGTTCGTGAGATTCCACCACAAGGAGAATCTTCCCGAAAAGGTGTAATGCTTGACATAGATGGTGAGCCATTGCCAGCACCCTCTTTGAGGGATTGCTTAGATGTTGCTTAATCATTCTTTTTATCAATGGATTGGATGTCGTTGGTACACGAATTAAGTGAAGAGCATCTGTTGATTTGATCCTCAGGAAAAAATGATGATAGGACTGAGGTTGGAGAATTTGTTCCTTTGTCCATAGCTGACAAATTTGATGGAAGAGACTGAGAATATGTAACAGGCGATTTCTTAGGATAAGGACGTACCGGTCTTCTCTTTGGACGAGGAGGCGGGATCAAAATAGCTTCAGCCGATCCTTCACTTTTATTGTCAGCTTCCTGAGCCACTGCAATGTGTTAGACAACAAATCTGTCAGTATTTAAGCTAATTACATCAGCAATAACATGATGTTTTGGAACATCTAAATACACAGAACCTTGGAGAAAAACTTTTGTGCATGGCTTCGTATTTGGACAGCGGTTTTAGTACCTATGTGTTCTGCAGCAAAATCAACACTAAGGTTCTTCAGAACTACACCTAGTTAAAGAGCTATGCTGTATAATAAAGCAGAATCCAAGCTTCTAGAAACTAATACCTTCGATTTGACGCCAACCACGACCATAGAGCTTTATAGCTTCAAGAAACCTCTCGAGCTCTTCCTTCACTCCACTTTTCCTCTGCTTAGTCACTGTGTAAGGTTTCCTTATCTTCAAGTAAAATTCACATGAAGGTCAGATAAATGTAATAAACCTGAAATTAATCTTCTCAGTTCTGATAAAACATATACCTTCACAACATTTTCAATCCAGTAACTGCTGGTTTCCTGATTTGCGCCTTCGTTTGAACAACAACTTCCATTTTCTACATTGCTGCTTGCCTCCTCACTTCGATCCTAAATGTGAAAAAATAATAAAATTAAGAGAGCCTCATAATAGCTTCTTCTACTCCTGAGAAATTCGATAAGCTACTCTTATATCATAATCTGTAGTTAATTACCGCAGCAGCCATGAACAATATCTGATTAAGCTTTCTTGCTGCAACGGTAATCTCACAATTCTAGCCTGGAAACGAACAAGCAAAACATAAATCAGACTTTTGTAGTTCCATAAACAGTCAGATCGAAGAGACAGACAAGAAAAGAAGAACAAACCTGAATCGAAACTAAGTCACTATCTAGCTAGTAGCCGAAGTTATATGAACAGTGAAAATGAGAATCTTCTTATGCTATAGTTTTCTCGAGAAATCAAATTCCCATATTTCCCGAGAAAATTACCAAAAAGTAAAATTGAGTAGAGGAGACAGGAGGAAGTTAGAAGAGAATGTACTAGAAAGGTTAGAGCATCCACAACAAACAGATGCTCATGGTAAAGTTCTTAGAATACAAATATTGTTATTTTTATTTAAATTTATTTTTTATTTAAATTTTAAATTAAAAAAATTAAGTATCAAATAGAAATTTGACATTTGGCAAAAAACCCCTATCTCTTAACTCTTATTTAAGAATCTCTCTTAAATCTCTTAAGAATAATATTATTTTTATTTAAGAACCTTTCCAATTTTAAATAGCGGAGATGTGCCACATCAGATCTTTATTTTTTATAACATATTTATTTATTTAATAAAGTCATGGAAATTTCGAAAAGATGAGAGATATTCGGGGCTGATAAGAAAGGCAAAGCTCACTCTCGGTAATTGGTGTTGTTCACCACAAGCTCCATCCACTAGAATCTGATCTCTTTTTCAATCTGTAGAGAAAAAGATTATGTGTGAATAATGTGGACGAAACGATAGAAAAAGTTATTCAAATAAGGCTAATTTATACCTAAATTATTAGAATAGCTTTGAATTTGAAAAAGTTGTCTATTTTTTCTATCTTCTTCCTCGTGATCCATAAGCTTCTTCTCCATTTTTTTTTAAATATTTTTTCCTAAACTTTTTCTTCTTTAGTCTTTTTTCTCTCGTATTTTCCTCTCCCAATTCCTTCTTCAATTTTCTTCCTCTCATTTTGGATTCTTCTCGTTTCGTCTTTCTCTCACCATTTTTTCTTCTTCCTTAATTTCCTAGTTCCACTCGAACCCATATTCTTATCGAAGATATGATTTTGTTCTTCTTATCTAGGATAAATTACAATTTTCTTATCTCAATTTCTCACGAATTCAGTCACACGCATTAGGGTTTTATGATACATTTGCATTAGGGTATTATGTCGGATTTATGGTCTTTGTATTTGGGTTTGGGGAAGTTGTTGTGTTCGTCGTTTCTGAATTTATAAGTGATTTCAAAATCGCTTCATGTCTTTGGCGAATGTCTTCTATGTTTGTGGGTTTCTGGGTTATGTCATAGTATGGTAGAGATTGCCTCGGAGCTATGTTTTCTTTGGTATAGTTCAAGATAGATTAATGAGGGTTTGATTGATATATTTCGTCACGAGTTTTTGTTAGTGTAGCAGAGTTTGATGTAAGTATGGTAGAGTTTAATAAGATTTTGGTATAGTTAGGTTATAGTTTGGTAAAGTTAGGCTATGGTTTGGTAAATTTAGATTATAGATTGATAAAGTTAGGTTATAGTTTGGAAGAGTTTGTATTTGTATATATGTTTGGTAGAGTTAGGTTATAGTTTTGTAATGTTAAGTTACGGTTTGGTAAATTTAGGTTATAGTTGAGAAGAGTTTATAATCATATACATGTTTGATAAAGTTATGTTTTGACTGTTTCTTGTTTCTACTCAACAGGTATGGTTGCGGCCAAAGACTACCTACAGAATAATATTAATAATATGGTCAAGGGTATTGGTGAAGATGCATAACGAGACATAGAGGAGAACTCATGCCTTGGAGTTTTTTAAAAACTTGCTAACTCTGAGTACATGTTTGCGGTAAGGCATGTACAATATTTATTAGCAAATCAGCTAGATATTAAAAAGTTGTATGAGTTATGGGTGTTGGTTGGTTGTCGGCCTATGAGATTTTCTCTACATGAGTTTAAGGAAATCACACAGCTTAATTTTGGTTTGGTGAATGAATCTTCTGCAGTATAGGAGGTTGCCAATGTAGAATTGTGGGAGGATATGAATTTAACAGTTGGTGAAAGCTATATGTGGTTGAAAAGAGTTCTACATGAATAAAGAATATGGTCTTTTGAAAGAGGAAGATGGTTGGGTTGCTAGTGGTTTTGCATGTTGGTATTTACGATCTTCACTATAATAGTAAGATTCCATCAAGTTCTGCCAAGTTGTTTAGAGATCTAGAGCGGTTTGAAAGGCATCCTTGGGGAAGAGAAGCATTTACCACACATTTGAAGATCTTTCTTTGTGAGAGACAGATTCTTGACCTAAATAGGTGCATCCTATAAAAATGATTCCTACATAATACATGGGTTTGTGCACTCGCTTCTCATTTGGGCATTGGAGTCTATCCCCTTGTTTGCAAAAAATTTTGGTGAGAGAAAAGAAGGTGTGGATATTCTCATTCTACGGTGGTGACCAATCAAGAAACAAACCAAGGAAACAAAAGAAATTATCAAGTTGGAGAAGGAAAACACGACGGAGAGAAAGATAAATTTCTAACATAATAGATTTTGTAGTTAATATGGTGGAATTAATATGACTCCTTGATAGAGTTAAGTTCATGCATGGTAGAGTTGACTATCAGCGTGGAATAAGTCATAGTCAGCTTGGTAGAGTAAATATGTCTGTTTTTACTCTTACTTAGTTGGTAGAGTTTGACTTGCACTTAATGAAGTTTGTTCAATGTGTGATAGAGTTAAGTTTATGTGTGGTAGAGTTTACATTCAGCATGGAATGACTCATAGTTAGCTGGGTAGAGTAAGTATGTCTATTTTGACTTATACTTAGTTGGTAGAGTTTGACGTGCACTTAGTAAAGTCTGCTCAGTGTTTGATAGAGTTGATTTTTCTTGGTAAAGTTGATACTCTATTCAGAAGAGTTGACCTTACATTGGTAGAGTTGCTCTGAACTTGGAAAAGTTATTCCTTGTTTTGGTAGAGTTGCTCTAAACAGGGAAAAGTTAATCCTTTTTCATAAGAAGAGGTTGTTTGTGCTGACCTATATTTCTTCTTCTTCTCTTTCAGGTATGCATAAGTCACCTACATCAATGCCTCCTGTTGAGATTTTCCCTGTTTGGCCAATAATGAAGATTCGAGAGTGGAGAACATGATTGACGATATACTCGATGACACTCTAGATAAGTCCTTGCGGGACATGCCACCATTTGTCCATAAAAGGTCAAAGAGGAAGCACAGAAAAATAAAGTTGTAGAGAAGAAGAAATGGAAGGAGAGAACTCCACCTTCTGTGGAACACAATGAGCTGGAGATGGATGATTTGACTACCTTGAGGGAACTGATAAGAGTCAAAAAGAAAAAGAGGTTAAAAACCACATTGAAAATAACATAAGGAATCTAGTACTTTGATTGAAACTCTCAAAGGGTTAACAAACGCTTTAAAAGAGATGAGAGCATACCATACAAGGTTGTCGAACCTTCTGTTTTGGCTAGAGGAGAACATGGTATACATGTCTAGGCTCACTGAGCATATTGCATGGTTGGAGCATAAAAGTTCATATCAAAGAATGTTACTAAAAGGCTTGTTAAGCTGGAGGAGAACATGGAACAACCGGTTATAGAGTCCTTGTAACAACAAGGCTGATAAGGAAGGCGGAAGTGAGACATGTTCACCAAGTCAAACTCGTGAACGTGTTCTGAATGCTGAATTAGGCAACATAGAGGACCTTATTGCTTCTCCAGAGTTGGATCAAAACTCGGTACGTAAGGCTCTATTTGAACGAGATTTTGTTTAGAGTGTTTATGTAAAATTTATATGTGGTAAAATTTTATAGAGGTTTTTATGTGGTTTGGTCGAGTTATGTGTATCGTTGGATAGACTCTATCAAATAAATCATATATTTAGTTTATCTTTACCAAATTATATAAATTAACCATACCAAACATATAAAATCTAGTGTCCATCTCTAACAACTACCAAGTGTTAAGCATCGATAATGCAAGACATGGTAGAGTACATCTACTAATAATATAGTACATATAGTAATGGTAGAGTTTTTCACTAATAAAATAGTTTTCGAAGACATTTGGATTGAATCAGCAGAATGCGGTACTCTCTAACTTGGAGAGATCACGTAGTGTCAAATCTGCCACAAAGTTGCAGTCTAGCATGATTAGTCTAATTGGAGATTATCTCCTTGATGACATCACTCTGTCTCAGAGTACAAGATGCACTATTCACACCATTCCCTAGAAAAGGTAAATTTGTGCATAGTTGAGTTAACTTTGTAATTGATAGAGTTGTGGTGATGATTATTAGAGTTGATTTTATGATTGGCAGCGTTATAATGATGATTAATAGAGTTTACATGATGATTGGTAGAGTTGACTCTATAATTGGTAGTGTATATATTAAGTTATGGTATTTATTGGTATTGTTAACATGATGATTTTACGATTAGAAGAGTTATGGTGATGATTAGTAGAGTTTACTTTATAATTGGTAGAGTTATGGTGATTGGTAGAGTTAACATGATGACTGGTAGAGTTAACTTTTTAAATGGTAGAGTTGACATTAAGATTGGTTTATGCATGTTGTTTTACAGAGTAAATGGATTATTGTGACGCATGAGACTTCTGATCCTTTGAGCCCATCATCACGTGTTGCTAGGAACCTCGAGGTGACAATTCAGAACAAAGAAGAATGTCTTGAGAAAACACCATACATCGATATATCAAATGAGCCTAAGTCACATTTGTCAAAGAAAACAAAGCCTCGATTATCACAGCTCGACATCATAAATATCGTTGATTCTCCTACAAAGGATAATTGTGGTAATAAGGAGGAAGAAGGTATGACCATGCTAGTTATGGAGGATGTGTTACTGAGAGAGACTCGCTGACAAGCACTCGCTGCAAACCAGGTAAGCTAGTAGAGTTCATGTAGAGATTTGTATAGTTGTTGTGCCCATTGCCTATAGTAGAGTTGATTTTTTCCATTGTAAAGGTTATGACATGTATGGTCAAGTTGAATTGACCATAGTAGACATCATGACTGTATAGTAGAGTTCATATATACATGGTCTAATTCAGTTGCCCATGGTAGAATTCAGTTGTCCATAGTATATTTAGTCTAAAAGTGTATCCATGTTACAAGTGTCCCCTATCATAGGATGTTTCGTTGTTAAGAAGATTATGAAGAATATGGTTCATTTTCCCGCTGTATACGATCCTTCTTACTTATATTCCAAAAATTAAAATGCTTCGGCTACGTGATTATGTGTTGCACAGATTGTTAGTAATTCATGTTCCATCATTTTAACACTTTATCTCACCATCCTCTCTCATTTTCGGAGCTATTTAAATATTCTGTAGGGAAATTTTGTTGATGGTGCGTCAAGTCCAACAGCGGATTTCTACCTCCGTTTATTGTCGCCAAAAACAGATGACCTATTGAACAATATGGGTGGCTTCATGATTTGGTAAGTTTGATATAACATTCCTTTGGTAGAGTTAGTTGATTATTGGCAGAAATCACATTCGTTTGTTAATTTCATGTAAGTTGTATGTCGTGATGATCCCAAAGATGATCAAGTTTTTTGAACCGTCAGAGATGCGTGAACATGTTAGTGCGACAACGTACAAAATATCGCGAGGGTAGGGCACTTCGCGTACTACCTGAATTTCATCGAATTTCTAGCCCTTGGATGCACATTCGAGGGACGGAGGATAAGTACATTAGCTTCTCTTGCCTGAAATACGCCATTGAATTTAGAGATCGACTTCCGGTGGAGGAGACTATTGCGTACACTAATCCAGGTCCGAAGAAATTGTGTGATAATGTCATCCTCCTTTCAGCCTTGCAAGACTTATTTCTAGAATGGTACAGTTAAGGTTTTTAGGGTTTTTAGGGTCATAGACTGGTAGAGTTTATTTTGAACTATTGGTAGACTTGACCATGTTATAATATGTTTCGAAGATCACATAAATGTAATCTTGTATACTCTTGAAGGACTAATATTTCTTTTTTGGTTTTGGTCCTTCGATAATATTTTTATAATTCTTTGTAATGCGACAACAACTGTTAGTAATGAAACCTCTTCCATATTACACGTTCTGTACATAACTTAAAATCTTAACAAAGACAACATCACTATGAATTTTATCATAAAAATGACCTCTATCATATTGGTATGAACTCTACCATGAACATACGATCTCTACTAAACTCGTAGACATTCAAGATTGTACGTTTCCACCACATGTGCGAGCATTGTGACCTTGTTTTTTATATCTGGAACAAGCTGAAACTTTCCTTGGTCATTTTGTCTCTCCTGAACACTCGAACCAGCTTTTTGTCCTAGATTTCTTTGGCCATCCCGGTTGCTGACGTACGTACACACTTCACGGCTAACTTCCAGCGGAACATGAATTGATGCATCCCTTGGCATTATACCATTGGAGTAGGTGTTGTACAAGTAGGTCGTGTGATAGCACGGATGAGTCAGGTTGATTGTTGATCGAGGCCATGCCTCGGCAGCAACAATGGCATACACGCAAGGAATTTTTTCTATGTTAAACTGCTTGCAAGAAGATGCTGATCTTGAAACTACAACCTTGTCTCTGTCTATGTCTTGCACATTGTATTGCATAACTTTCTCAACCTTAGTATGTAATTTAACAAACAAAATAAACTCGAATATATTCATACGAACTCTATTAAGTAAATATGAACTCTGCCAAGTAAGTACGAACTCTACTAATTAAGTACAAACTTTAGTAAGTAAATATTAACTCTATTAAGTAAGTATGAACTCTACTTACCAACTAAGCACGAACTCTACTAAGTCAATACGAGCTCTACTAAACGTTACCAAACACCAAAGTAATACCTTTAGGAGCTTCTCAGTTGGTGTTGTTAGAATAGTGGTCGTGAGAATAACCTTTGTCATCTTTTTCGTGAACTAGTAGTGTGTTAACATTGCCCTAATTGCATTTATAAGCTGCACAATGAGAAAAGTTTTTGTGCTTAGGATATTTGCATCTATGTATTCAACTCTACCAAAACAGATGGGAAACAACAAACTATACCATTACGTGATATTTACTCTACTTCCCTAAGTATTCAACTATATATAAAAACTCTACCATGAGATTATCCTAACTTTACTAAGCTATATTACAAACTCTACTAAGGTATTTGTGAACTCTACCAAGCTATATTACGAAATCTACTAAGCTATATTACGAACTCTTACTATCATATGTTGATTGTACCTTTAGACCGAATCACTTGTTTAGTGAATCATCAACATGATTAGGTAGAACAAAAGGCCCAATACCACCTACGAATTCCATGTACAGCCGTCCCAGAACTTCAGCAGATGCTTGATGTGCCTGACCTGATCTCTTTATTATAGAACAATTGTGTTTTCCACTATACTTTCAGACAAAGAAACAAGCACTCTCCACGTCAATATGTGAAGCTTACACTCTCCACTGACAATTTAGTACCCAAAATTTCACATCCAATAATGGCCTCGATGAAGCTAGAACATCAAAGTCAAACCTCTGTAAGACTGACAGAATATGAGTATCGTTGCCTGACCGCCAATTATAGTGATAACATTTCTATCTTCAAATACTCAGCATTGAACCCCAACTCTTTTGTTTTCCCTGAGAGGTTTTTCTTTTATTTTTCCTTAGATTTCCTATGAACACTGATGTAATCTTTATCATCTGAGCTTGCGCTATCCATATCATCACAATAGTTAAAAGATAAATTCCGTATCTTTGTTCTTAACATGTTCAAATTCATGTTTCACGATATTATTACTCTTTGGCCCTAACACCAAAAAATCTAGTTGTGTGACTTTTTTATTCATCAATTTTGTAAAAATATGTAATGGTTTCTTAATTTCGTCAACGTAAAATTCACTATTGTGGTAATTTTGTTCAATTGGATGATGATGATTATTGTTATATCTTGTAGTGTAATTTTACCGAAAAAAGTATTGAATCCTTCGAAAACTCGGCCTAATCTAGAAACTAAGTGGATGTAAACTGTTTTGATTATAGTAAAATTAGACAATTTGGACACGCAAAATAATTGGACTATTTTGACGGTAGTTAAATAATTTAGGCAGTGATTGGATTTAGATGTTCTATTTCTTTTTTAAGAAAAAAAGTTTTCAGTTTAAATCTTATAGAAAATTAATATATATAGATATATGTATATATTTGTATGTTAATTGCGAGTTTATACCTAGAGAATATCAAATTATATATTGTAGAATTTGAGAATAAAATATTAATTTTTTATTTACAAGTATGTACTATGGTAATTTTTATTACAACAAAAAACGGTTGTCAATTCAATTAATGTGCTTAAACTAAAAAGTATGACGAGACAATTGAAATAATATTGGTTAATAATCAAGTAAATTATTATTTATCTTTCATAGTTCAATAATTTATTTGAAATCTTTTATATAAAAGAAAGATAATTTTAGTAAAAAATAATCTTACAATGATGTGTTATATTACATCATTTGCCATTGGAGATTAGTTTTTTGTCTAGAAAAATTTGAAGGTTAATTTCAGAAAATCATATCAACAATTGATATTTAGGGTGTGTATTGAACCATGAATTTAAATGATTATGAATGGTTTATATTT
>JAKUCM010004089.1:7500-10000 GCA_023374145.1 Lepidium sativum
GGAATCCTCTCGACCTAAGGCACATCCGCATCGTCCGTCAGTCGACTTTCATCGACCGAACAGCCTTAGTGGGGTAATAATCGAGATCAGTCGAGGGAAAATGCGAAACGGACGAGAAAAAATCACGGTGGGTCGAGGAAAACTCGATTCCTCGACCACCGGGTAGTGTTCTGATCGGACTGATGGAATCCTCTCGACCTAAGGCACATCCGCATCGTCCGTCAGTCGATTTTCATCGACCGAACAGCCTTAGTGGGGTAATAATCGAGATCAGTCGAGGGAAAATGCGAAACGGACGAGAAAAAATCACGGTGGGTCGAGGAAAACTCGATTCCTCGACCACCGGGTAGTGTTTTGATCGGACTGATGGAATCCTCTCGACCTAAGGCACATCCGCATCGTCCGTCAGTCGATTTTCATCGACCGAACAGCCTTAGTGGGGTAATAATCGAGATCAGTCGAGGGAAAATGCGAAACGGACGAGAAAAAATCTCGGTGGGTCGAGGAAAACTCGATTCCTCGGCCACCGGGTAGTGTTCTGATCGGACTGATGGAATCCTCTCGACCTAAGGCACATCCGCATCGTCCGTCAGTCGACTTTCATCGACCGAACAGCCTTAGTGGGGTAATAATCGAGATCAGTCGAGGGAAAATGCGAAACGGACGAGAAAAAATCACGGTGGGTCGAGGAAAACTCGATTCCTCGACCACCGGGTAGTGTTCTGATCGGACTGATGGAATCCTCTCGACCTAAGGCACATCCGCATCGTCCGTCAGTCGATTTTCATCGACCGAACAGCCTTAGTGGGGTAATAATCGAGATCAGTCGAGGGAAAATGCGAAACGGACGAGAAAAAATCACGGTGGGTCGAGGAAAACTCGATTCCTCGACCACCGGGTAGTGTTTTGATCGGACTGATGGAATCCTCTCGACCTAAGGCACATCCGCATCGTCCGTCAGTCGACTTTCATCGACCGAACAGCCTTAGTGGGGTAATAATCGAGATCAGTCGAGGGAAAATGCGAAACGGACGAGAAAAAATCACGGTGGGTCGAGGAAAACTCGATTCCTCGACCACCGGGTAGTGTTTTGATCGGACTGATGGAATCCTCTCGACCTAAGGCACATCCGCATCGTCCGTCAGTCGACTTTCATCGACCGAACAGCCTTAGTGGGGTAATAATCGAGATCAGTCGAGGGAAAATGCGAAACGGACGAGAAAAAATCACGGTGGGTCGAGGAAAACTCGATTCCTCGACCACCGGGTAGTGTTCTGATCGGACTGATGGAATCCTCTCGACCTAAGGCACATCCGCATCGCCCGTCAGTCGATTTTCATCGACCGAACAGCCTTAGTGGGGTAATAATCGAGATCAGTCGAGGGAAAATGCGAAACGGACGAGAAAAAATCTCGGTGGGTCGAGGAAAACTCGATTCCTCGGCCACCGGGTAGTGTTCTGATCGGACTGATGGAAAAAAAAAAAGTTCTCCAAAAATTATGAAACTTTACCAGAAAATCAGATTAAATATCATAATGAAGCCTGCAAAAAATCAGATCAAAATTCCGAGTACTTTTTTTTTTATGGCACCAGTGACTCCTCAGACATTTCAATGTCTCCTGGTGCCAGACCCGAAAAAGTACTAAGAGTATTATAGGGGGGTGAGGGTTGTTGAGCGTCCGGGTTGGCCGAGGGTACTCCCCTCTCTCGGTTCCGGTTGGGGCAATGTTCGAGGGAAACGTTCGGTCCGAAGTCCCGCGGTACGTCCGACTGTCCGACTGCCGGAGCAGTCACCGGAAATATTTTCCGGCGACTTTTCCGGCGAAGTGAAAATCGAAGTTTTTGCTTCTTTTTTCGAGTTGATTTCGACGAAAGATGGTGATGTTTGTCTAGGGCCTACGGAATGGGCGTGCTTGAGCATGGGAAGCATGGATTCCGCTAGGCCTGCTGGGTTGCGGTTTAACCGAGATGATACCATGGCATCGCAACGCCCTTGCCTAGGTTGGCTGGTCATGTATGCGGGTACATGGATCCGCCTAGGCCGTCCCGTCGGTTGCGCGGTGGAGGGGTCATCCCGTAGGTCTTTCCACCGTGCGCTTCGAACGAATGCGAAATGGGCTCTATACGATGACTGATGGTTGTAAATGATTCCGGTTTCTTGAAAAATCGTGGTCTCTTCGGTAGTTTTTTCACACTGTCCGGGTGAATCAACAAACGGGATCCGGTTCGATTGAACCCTGAGGAATTTGCTGGGCCAAAGGTCATAGTGGCGAACCCTTTTCGTAGATTTCGTTCTTGGCAAAAACCATCGTCACTGATTGGCAGAGTCCTGCTTTTCGAAATGCAGGCCGTAGGTGCGGATGGGGATTGATACCGAAGGAAATTTGCTTGCGGGTGCGATAGCGATCACTCTCTGAAGTTGATTTGGTTTGTCGAAAGTTATCCAATTCTTTCGTTCGATCCATGTCCAAAGACCTGAGCACTATGTACGCTAGTAACT
>JAKUCM010004090.1:0-34806 GCA_023374145.1 Lepidium sativum
AGTTACACAAGTTCCATCAGCAGAAGAAGAAGAGTCGCATGAACAAAGCAATGATGATCATGTTACCCCAGATCCTAGGAGAAGTACAAGGCCCATAAGTGATTCTAATATTTTGATCAAGAAACGGTTTTGTTACTTCAGAGATGCAGTAGCTCATCCAATTCAGATAGTGTGCTCACTCGACAAGTTACCAGCAGAGCATCATGCATACCTTGGGAAGATTGACATTGATGATATTCTTTGGAGTTATAAAAAGGCTAAGGAGATAGATGTTTGGGTTGCAGCTGTTGATGACGAAGTGGGAGCAATGGTTAGGAACCATACTTGGGATGATGAGGATCTTCCACCTGGGAAGAGATGCGTGAGCTCCAAGTGGGTTTTCACCATCAAGTATAAGAGAAATGTCGACATTGAGCGATATAAGACAAAGCTGGTTGCAAGAGGGTTTACCCAAACTTATGGCGATGACTACACATATACCTTCGCTCCAGTAGCTAAGCAACATACAATGAAGGTAGTTCTCTAGGTGGCCACAAACTTAGATTGAGAATTATGGCAGATAGATGTCAAGAATGCTTTCTTGCAAGGAGAGCTTGAAGAAGATGTGTACATGACTCCACCTCCTGGTCTTGAAGACACAATTACTCCAGGAAAGGTCCTTAGACTTCGCAAATCCATCTTTGGTCTCAAGCAATCTCCAAGGACTTGGTATCACAAATTGAGCTCAACTCTCAAGGCAAATGGATTCAGGAAGTCTGAGACAGATCACACCTTGTTTACTCTCCAAAATGATCAAGGCATTGTAGTAGTATTAGTGTACGTTGATGACTTGATCATTTCAGGAAGTAACAAGGTAGATATTCAATCTATAAATGCTTCTTTGCATTCTGCTTTTGACATTAAAGATCTTGGAGAATTGAAGTATTTTCTAGGTATTGAAGTGTGTAGATCTAAAGAGGGGTTATTCTTGTCACAAAGGAAATACACACTTGATTTGTTGAAACTTACAGGAAAGCGTGGAGCTAAACCGGTGGCTACACCGCTTGAAGCTGGTTACAAAGTCACTCGAAAGGGGGAACGAAATGACAAGCCATACCATGATGTTGAACAATACATAAGACTTGTGGGTAAGCTGATTTACTTGACATATATTAGACCTGATATCTCTTATGATGTGAATCAGGTGAGTCAACCTATGCAAACACCCACAATGTATCATTGGAGTATGGTTGAGAGGATCTTGTGATATCTCAAAGGAAGTCCAGGGCAAAGCATTTGGATGGGAAAAAACACAAGCACACAGATAGTTGGGTATTGTGATGCAGATTGGACAAGTGACAGGAATGACAGAAAATCTACCACAGGCTACTGTACATTCGTTGGAGGAAACTTGGTGACTTGGAAGACGAAGAAGCAGGATGTAGTAGCTTGTTCGAGTGTTGAAGCATAATACATGGCCATGAGGAAGCTTACAGATGAGCTTGTTTGGTTGCGAGCACTTCTCAAGGATCTTGGCGTGGAGTCTACCAGTCTCAGTATCATGCATTACGACAATCAAGCAGCGATTCACATCTCAAACAACTCAGTATTCCACGAGAGGACGAAACATATAAAGATCAATTGCCATAAGGTTCAAGAGTGGATTGAGCAAGGCGCTACTTTACCTTGCTACACGAGTAGTGAATACCAATTGGCGGATATCTTCACCAAAGCTGCAAGTACCAAAGTCTGCATCCATTCATAGCAGGCTTGGACTTGTAGACCTAATGAGACCTTGGTCATACTCTTCTAGTCCATGGGAATAACACTATTTTTCCCTAAAGTATAGTTTTATCATATGTGGTTTTCCATACTTAGGTTTTAAATGAGGTTATTACTCATGGATTCCGAAGTTAATATTGCATTCCATTGTGTATTAACTTGAGGAGAAATATTGATCGTTAGGGTCTAATTGTGTACTTTACACAATTAGACATTATTTTCTAATATGATCAAAAGCATCTAATTGGGAGGCTTTTATGTTATGAGATATTCTCTTGTAAGCAAATGTTTTGGGTTTTAACCCTTATGATGAATGACTCTCAAACTCTCTTTTTCTCTTTTCTTAATCTACAATTCTTCAGGTCAGAGGTTTGAACCCTCCTAGCGATACTGTATTTTAATTTTACTCTCTTTAGGCCTCTTGTTCTTCAATTGGCTTCGTCATATCAACACGAATACTCGATGTATAACATATGAGTGAACATATAGAGCAGTACTACGGATAAAATAGGAGAATGTGAGAGATGTTGTCGTTGCTTATTGAATGACTTTGCATAAAAGAATGATACGTTGCTTTCAACTAAGAATGTTGGAGACTGGACCCGTAAACCAGTGGCGGGCGCTGAGAAGCCAATATGATATGGTTATTGCCACTAAACCAACTACTGCCACCGGAGTGTAGTTGAGTGTCTCTGTGGTTATGGGATATGCCACGGGCAATGAGAAGAAAACTGAGATGGTTGCAACCCACATGACTGCCACCCATCCAACCACCACTCCGTACTTCCCAAGGCTGAATGGTCCAGCCACAAAGGTGTTGCGCGACAGCGTCACTCTCAAAAGAATAGGGATTGCATACGCTATATACAGTCCAATTGTTGCTATCGACACCATTGCTTGGAACGCCACTATGCTCCCCAGTGACTGCCAATTTCATTACATCAATCAAACAAAGAGCAATACATGGAAACAAAGAGATAGAGAGAGGGACTTACAGTGAGGGCCATACAGAATGATATAAAAGCAGATAGCCAGACAGCGTTAATGGGAACCTCTTTTCTGTTCACTTTGTGCCATAACCGCGACATTGGCATCGCTCCATCTCTTGAAAACGCATAAGCCATCCTGTTGACCCCAATACATGCATATAGAGTCCTAAATGCAGACAATGATCTAAAGCAAAAAAAAGCACGAGAATATATAGATACCTGGAATTGCTTGTGACAGAGCTCATGCCACAGAAAAATACAGCAACAGAAACAATGCCTAAGCAGACGATTCCCCCAGTACCACTCCCAAACCTATTCTTGAAAGCTAAGTAGAAGATCTCAGCAATGGCGTAGCCACCAGAGTTGTTGGTCTCACTCAGAAGAGAAGGTATATCAGTGACCGCATAGTTTATGCCCAATATATAACCCCATCCAAACAGAATTGATATTCCAATTGCGCTGATTATTCCTTTTGGTCCGTTCTTGTCCGCGTCCACCGTCTCCTCTGTCTACAATTGTACTTTTAGTTCCATCATAAATAAAAGCTAATCAATTAAAGAAGAAAATCAGAATGCATTTGTGTTGATACTCACCATGTGGGCAGAGGCATCATACCCAGTAATAGTGTACTGGTTCATGATAAACCCCAGAATGAAAATGTAAGCGTAGCTGGTGATGCCGAGGCCATTATCAGAATTGAAACTGGTGAAGACAAACTTAGTGGTGGCTCTTTCCGTAGAAACCAAAGGAATCAGAATCATGAGCACCACAACACCTGAATATATAGGAAGATGCTTGATTTACTTGTGTTGTTGAGAAAACACAAACATAGAGAGAAGATGTAAAGAGAAGGATACCAAGTAGATTCCAGAGAGCCGCAAGCTGTCCAATGAAAGACAGGACTGAGATGGGGAGGCTATTGAGAAGAGCATGGATGAAGAGGATTCCACCATGGATGCCAATCACAACATAGTCGGAGCCTTTATATCCGCCGCCGTTTCTACCGCCGGTGGAGAGAAGCAGGATCACCTGAATCAGCTGAGCCAGAGAAAAGTCAACGCTCGCCGTCACTGCCCACTGCGAAACACACCACAGCCTTACTTAACTTTATGGGTCAAATGAGTGAGATCTCATCAATCTATAAGTGAAGGAAATACCTGACCAACGATGTTGAACCTGAAAGATTGTGAAAAAGCGAGACATGAATCAAAGAGAGATACGCATGCTTACAAATCCAATTTGAGAGAAGAAGAGGAAGATTGATCATGCAAGATAAAGGTGAGAAGGAGTACCAGCCGGTCATCCAAGAGGCAAGTGGAGCCCATCGGGGGCCGGCGAGCATGGCGCTCCAGTAGTAAAGACCACCTGAGGTTGGATAAGAAGAGCAGATCTCAGCCATGGAAAGGCCCACAAACATAGTGAAGCCGCCGGCCACAAACCATCCGTAGACCAGAGTGACGGTGCCTCCGAACCTCAATGCAGTGTTGTAGGTGGTGGTTATCCCCGTGAGCACCGATATGATGGAGAAGGAGATGGCAAAATTGGAAAAGACTCTGAAGAATAGCTAACAATGTTAAGCTTAGATTAACTTAAAGAATTGAGAAGAAAGAAAAGAGAGGGAGAGACAGACGAGAGATCACGGTTGAGCTCTTGCTTGTAACCAAGCTCCTTCAGCCGGACTTGGCCGGAATCTATGGCCGGAATAAAAGATTGATCGGCGCCGCCCATCCCTCTCTCCGAGTCCAAAGGAGCTGCTGATTTGTTGAGAAGCTGAATCGGTATGACTTAGATGAGATATTTTAGTGTTACGTACATACTTCTCCAACTCTCTTTGTTTATGCTTCAATTTAGACCATTAATATATGATTCAAGTCATTCAAGAAAAAAACCGTTAAGAGTATAGTTGACAAACGAACATTTTATCTTTCTTTCTTCTTTCAACTCCGAAAATATCTTATAAACATAGAAAGTGTTCAACTGCTTACAAATATCCATTTTAACATGAGAAGATTATACACATAACATACGAATATACAAACATTTTCTCTTTAATTTGAGCCATAATTTTCATAACTAAGGTTCCATAAAAGACAAAAAACAGGAATATGTGAAACATAACTAAACAGTTCTAAAATAAGTAAATAACCATATTAGTCAAGACCGGAGATTGAATGCAAGAAACCGGTAGGATTGGCTTGGGAGACAACCATACTTGTACATATATGGCTTCATTCATCTGCAATTTCAAGCGATATTTTGGCTGCAAGAGTTTCAGCTCTTGGATCCATCAAGCTTCTTACTATGCGACTGTATCAAATCTGATGCTCCACGAATAACAATCAAACCTAAATTTTGATTTTCTATCCCTTTTTCATGCCCAATCCTAACCACCTATAGCTATGTCATTCCAAGCTCATTCTTTTACCTTACGCCCAAGCTCCTAAACTTGACTCTCTCTCTTTTCTCTATGTTTTCTGTTATTTAGTCGTCTGATCTCTTAGTCTTTTGACTTAATCCTAATTTTTCATCTTTATGGCAGTGCATAAGATGTGACTCAATTACTCCGTGCATCGTAAATATCTAACCTGAACATATATTCTATCCAATTGTAAGTCGTAATTTACCAAATAAATTTGTCTAGACTGAAAGGCAAAAGTTAAGAAAAATGAAAGAGTAGCTCTACAAATGCAAGGTTACAAGTAGAAATTTATATACAAATCGGTAAACTATACTATCATGCACCAGTCTCATGCCGAACAAAATGAAATAAATAGGAATGAATCAAAATAATGAAAGAGAAGTATCATCTGGGAATGCCAGATTCCATGTTCTCCAGAGAAGTTGAATCCACCTGCAGAGACATTGTCCTCAAAGCATCTCTGTTTTGGGAATTCGCAGGGACTCCACGTTCTTGAGCTGCCTTGAAATAGGCGTAGGGACCCCATCCCTCTTCGTGGTAAGGGTTCGGGTAGAACTGTCGGTAGCAAAAAGCAGCGACAAAGAGACCAATCACAGCTCCGGCAAAGACATCTTGCCAGTGGTGCCAGTAGTCATCGACACGTGATATCCCCACAAGGCAAGCAGCGAGCAGAGGAAAGAACACGAGGCAGAGCTTGGCTACGTGTCCTTCTCCGTTGAAGGCTTTGATCTTGCCAGACAAGTAAAGGGAGAGGAATCCTAGCCCCGCAAAGGACCAGGAGGTGTGTCCGCTTGGGAAGCTCTTATGGCCTTCATTCACCTCTCCTTCTTTGCCGTGGCATATCACATCCCCCAACGCATCATAAAACTCTTTACCATCGGGGAAACAACGCCAGTAGAAGTTAGGACGAGGGCGTCCAGTGGCGAGCTTGATGGAGTCGGTGATGACACCAGTTATCAAGACAGCAAATAGCAGCCCAAGAATGCTGTGATGCAGATCGTACACACATTTCCTCTTCAGGTAGAAGCAGACAAACACTATCATCGGAAGCAGCACCGCGTATATCCCCACAGACCAGACTGGGATGGTGTTGTCCTTGAAAGGGTACTTGAGGTCAGTCATCATGTCCTTTCCCACGAATCGGTAGAAAGGAGAAATGAGGTTCAGAACGATCTCCATGCCAATCAAGATCACCAGTATGATCCAATCGTGTTTGTGTTTAGAGGCGACTCTTCCTCCATGGCTCTTTATAGTGTGAACCCCAAGATCTATCTCCTGCATCCTCCCTCTCTGCGGCTCCCGTTCCTGCGAAAAGCACACATGATCACAATCAATTCACCGTTCACAATGGGATCCAAACAATTCATCATGTCTACAAAAATATATACTACTTGAGGCTCAGGGTTAGACATCTCCGATTTGGATGAACGTAATAACGGAATGCAACTCATTATAAAAGGATCAAACTTAATTAGGCAGTAGGCTTTAACTAGGAACTTTGTCAAGCCTCAATAACAGGTTCCTCTACGGATCCAGCCAGTTTTGTCTGTCCTGAATCTTCGTGCAAAGCGCACTGTTAAACTAAATATGTTTTCGTTGACTTTAACAACTTACCATGTTTATTCAATTTTCAATGATGAAAAATAATTAGAATAAGTTGAAGAAGTAGAACAGAGAAGAGACGGTTGAGTTACCTGAGAATTGCCCCAGAATTTGAGAGAAGAGAAGGCCGATCCAATCATCTTCGGGAAATGAAGATCTTGATTAAGCTTCTCAAAAAAAATGTAAATATGTAGAGATCGAGACTTTAAAGCAATGTGGATTGAAACTTAGAAGAAAAACAAACGAGGCAGAGAAATGAATATGATGAACTGTGGTTTTGTGGAAACTTGAGAGATGAAGAGAGGAGGAAGAGGTAGAAGACGCGTTGTGGAATGGTGTAAATAAAATATGGAAACATTTGGTCGGAAACATGTGTTTTCAAACACTTGACGGTTTATTTAGAAACAGAGAAGATGATGAAACTCCTTCTCTTTCTCTCAAAGTGTTGCGTGCGTCTGATTGAATGCCACATCGATCAATTGTTTTGACATTTGACTTTTCAGTTTCCACCGGTCTAAGTTGGCCTTCTTCTCAGCCGCGTAGGAACATTCTGCAACCAAAGCCATACCCATAAGTTTATATTTCTCTCTGTTTGGGCTTTTAGTTAGGCCTTTTTATGGATCTTCATTAGACCCATATATCAATCATGGACCCTATTTTATATACTATCTCTCTATTTGGACTTTTATGTAGGCCTTATTTTACATACCAACCCTTGCTTTCAACACGTCTCCACTTTCCAAATTACTCGGATACTATCTTCGTGGCGGACAACTTACATGGCTTTTCGTGATTTATATAATTAATTCTTTTATTGATGGCAATTTGAGATTGTATATGTGGTATTATTAGAAAAATTAATTATCCGGTTCAATAGGTTTAGTTTTTGGTTTACTTAATCTAATAAGTAAACCAGTTTTATTGGTTTTGTTTTTCTTCTGTTTAAGAGTCTGTAAATCGGATTCGATGAGAGTAAGAGAGAAAGTGTTCTTGAGAGATTGTTGTAAGCTTCTTCAAGAATCTTTGTAGTACTTTTGATTGATGAATAGATTTTCAGTTTTACTGTTCTACAATCATACTTCCGAAATGGTATCAAAGCGTTGATTATTCTCAACGTTCCTCGTTCTTCTTATGTTCCGCATGCAAAATCATCTTTCTTTCTTAATCCGAATCTGGAATTTCAGATTCCTTTTTGGGAGTTCTTTCTAGTTGATTCTCCGGCTATTCCGCCGAAATTTCTTCAAAATTAGTGTTTCTTCGATTATTCCGTCGGAAAAATTTCTCTTGGTTTCATCTTCTACAAATATCAACTATTCTGAATCCGCGTAAAAGAAAGGTCTTGAAATCTTCTTCTTCCTCTCGGCGTGTCTTGAGAAGTGTTTCAACTCACAGAGCTGAGTCGATTGAAGAAAATCAAGCCCAACATCTCAACATTTCGGTAGCTGAAAGCAATCCCATCAACTCCAAGATTCCTCTACAAGAAGCTCTTCTTTTTGAAGGTATTCAATATTCTCCGTACTTTCTTAGCAGCAATGACAATCCGGTGATTTCTCTTGTCTCGGAAATTCTTGAAGGTACGAATTATAATACATGGAGCATAGCTATGACTATATCTTTAGATGCAAAGAACAAATTAGGATTTGTAGATGGATCTTTATCTAGACCTGAAGCTTCTCATCCACATTATCGCATTTGGTCTCGTTGTAATAGCATGGTAAAGTATTGGATACTTAATTCTGTCAGCAAAGATATATACGGGAGTATATTGAGGTTTCAAGATGCTTCAGATATCTAGAAAGACCTTTTGTTTAGATTTCAAGTCACCAATTTACCTAGAGCCTATCGGTTGTCACAACAAATTTGGTCATTTCAACAAGGCAATATGGATCTCTCTTCATACTACACTCGTCTAAAGACGATGTGGGATGATCTTGATGCAACTGACTGTATCAAAACGTGCAAGAATTGTGTTTGTTGCAAGGCTACTGCAGAGAAGAATGAGAATGCTCGGGTTATCAAGTTCCTTTTTGGTCTAAATGAATCTTATGGTGCAGTGAAGACTTAGATAATCATGAAGAAACACATGCCTGACTTGTCTATTGTATATAACCTTCTTGATCAGGACTACAATCAGAGGAACATTCTTCCTGTCTTTCAGCCTTCTGCTTTCCAGGTGTCAGATACTTAAGTCAACCAGCAAGCTGTGAAAACATCAATGGTAACACCAAGTCACAGAGACCAGTTTGTACGCATTGTGGTTATAATGGTCACACAGTGGACAAGTGTTACAAGATACATGGCTACCCACCAAACTTCAAACACAAGCATAAATCAAATTCAGCTAAAGGAAAAGTGGCTCAATTCACTCTGAATGAAACCAAGGATGAAGTTTCAACCATACATAATAAGTTGAAAACACTGTCGAAGGATAACATAGAGGGAGTCATTGCTTTCTTCAACTCCAAAATAAATGACTCAAATTCATCAGAAGTCACAAAACAACCAACAAAGGGAGGCACCATCACTGCACTGCCGGGTATGACCTTTAGTTCTTCTATACTTCATTTTGTGGGAGTTTTAAAGGCCACAAGTAGCATCTTATCTTCTACTTCTTGGATTCTGGATAGTGGTGCTACTCACCACGTCTTTCATGAAATGAACTTTTTTAGTAGAATTACTCTTTCAGAAAATAGATGTGTTGTCTTGCCCACAATAAATTCAATTTCCATTACAAGGATTGGTAGTGTCAAATTAAGCAACCATTTATTTCTTGATAATGTTTTGTTCATTCCGGATTTCAGGCTCAATTTGATAAGTGTTAGTCAACTAACCAAAGACTTGAAATGCAGGATAATATTTGATGAAACTTCTTGTCTTATACAGGATCTTATTAGAGATCAGACGATTGGACAAGCTGATCAGATAGGGAACTTGTATCTGTTGGACAGAACGTCAATTTCTACAAACCTGTACACAAATTCTTTCTCTATCAATTCTTTTGTAGATTTTAAGCTTTAGCATCAAAGACTAGGACACCTTTCTCTTTCTAGAACATATTTAATATCTGATATAGTTGGTTTGTAGAAAATGAATAAAAATTCTTTTCACTATGAAGTGTGTCATTTGTCTAAACAGAAACGATTACCTTTCAGTTCAAATAACAACTTGTGTGATAAAGCTTTTAATAACATGGGAACCTTTCTCGGTTGAGACTGTAGATGGTTTTAGGTATTTCTTAACTATAGTAGATGATTATAGCAGGGTAACTTGGGTGTAATTAATGAAAAAGAAAAGAGATGTTTTAAAAATCTTTCCAGACTTTTTAACACTTGTACACACACAAGATGGAGCACATGTAAAAGGGGTAAGGTCTGATAATGCCCCAGAACTGCGCTTTGATGACTTATTCAGGTCAAAGGGAATTAGGGCCTATCACTCATGCCCTGAAACTCCAGAACAAAACTCAGTAGTTGAGAGGAAACATCAACATATACTAAATGTTGCTAGGTCACTTCTGTTTCAGAGTAAGGTCAATATTGAATTATGGGGAGACTGTGTGCTTACTGTTGTCTTTCTCATCAACAGGTTACCAACACCTTTGCTCAAGGGGAAGTCACCTCTGGAAATGCTGACTGGAAAACCTCCAAATTAAAAGACCTCAAAGTCTTTGGGTGTCTGTGCTACAACTCGACTTCAAATAAGAATCGTCACAAATTTCTCCCAAGATCAAGAGCATGTGTCTTCTTTGGTTATCCTCTAGGATATAAGGGCTATAAACTCATGGATCTAGAAACAAACAATGTTTACATTTCTCAAAATGTTATTTTTCATGAAGAAATTTTCCCCTGCAGAACTAATCTTGACTTAACTCATGATTATTCTTCTTTCTTTGTTGAATGTGCAGATGTTCAGGAAAACAAGGGGAAAACGGAAGATCCAAATGTTACAGGAAGAAAAGAAACCTCAAAGAATGATCTAAAACAGACAGAGGATGATGTTGTCATCCCTGCAATTGATTCTTCTCCTTCTTTGCTTCCTATTGCATCTAAGAGATTGTCCAAAATACCTAATCATCTAGCTGATTACTATGTCAACGCAACCAATACTAACATATCTTTTCCTCTTGCAGCCTATTTTTCTTATGAAAAATTGTCAGAAGAATACAGGAAATACATATGTTCGGTTATGACATTCGGAGAATCTGCAACCTTCACGCAAGCAAAGAAATCAGATGAGTCGCTACAAGCAATGAATGAAGAACTCAAGGCTCTTGAAGATTCAGAGACATGGACAATATGTGCTCTGCCATCAAATAAACGAGCCATTGGTTGTCGATGGGTTTACAAGACAAAGCTCAACAGTGATGGAACTCTTGAACGATATAAAGCGAGATTAGTGGCCAAGGGGTACACACAACAAGAGGGGATTGATTTCATAAACATATTTTCTCCAGTGGCTAAGATGACAACTGTAAAAACTCTCTTAGCAGTTGCAGCAGCAAAAAAATGGAGCCTCACACAACTAGATGTATCAAACGCCTTTCTGAACGGAGACTTAAGTGAAGAAATATACATGCAATTGCCTCCAGGGTACACTCCTTCTACAAGTCAGAATCTTCCCAGCAATGCAGTGCAAACTTAGGAAGTCCATATATGGCTTAAAGCAGGCGTCTAGCCAGTGCTTTTTAAAATTCAGTCAATCCCTACTCAGTCTCAGCTTCACTAAATCAAGTGCGGATCATACTCTTTTCATCAGAAATAATGAAAGTCAATATGTTGCAGTTTTAGTATACGTAGATGACATCATTATAACAACAAATGATGATAGTCTAGTGGAAGATTTAAAGACTGCTCTCCTAAAGTGTTTTAAAATCCGTGATCTAAGGCCCCTAAGATACTTCCTTGGATTAGAAATAGCTAGATCTAGTTTGGGAATTTCTATTTGTCAGAGGAAGTATATTCTAAAACTGTTAGCTGAGGTTGGTTTGCAGGCTTTTAAACCATCAAGCATCCCAATGGAGCCTATTGTCATGTTGACTGCTAACAGTGAAGAGCCTCTTTTATCAGATGCTTCAATGTACAGAAGATTAGTGGGTCGACTAATGTACCTCACTATAACGCGTCCTGATATAACCTTTGCTGTGCATCGTCTATGTCAGTTTTCATCAAGTCCAAAGCAATCTTATCTTCATGCTGCATACAAAGTTTTACGATATCTGAAAAACACTATCAGTCTTGGATTGTTTTTCTCTGCCACTAATGATTTGAATCTCAAGGCATATACAGATGCAAATTGGGGATCATGCAAAGACACAATGCGGTCAACTTCAGGCTATTGCATGTTCTTAGGAGATTCACTCATATCATGGAAAAGCAAGAAGCAAACCACAATATCATTTTCTTCTGCAGAGTCCGAATATAGAGGCATGGGGTTCACTGTTAAAGAGGTTCAATGGCTGAAAAATCTCCTTACAAAACTGCAAATACCTCAAGAGAAGCCTATTCCTTTCTTTTGTGACTCCACCACAGCGATCCATATAGCAAACAATCTTGTGTTCCATGAGAGAGCGAAGCACTTGGAGCTGGATTGTCATGTCGTTAGGGAAAAAGTTTGAAGTGGCCTCATCAAGACTACATGTGAAATCGGATCAGCAATTGGCAGACGTTCTCACAAAACCTTTAGGACCAGGCAAGTTTCATAATTTCATTAGCAAGATGTCATTAAAATTGTTATGAATGTCATCTTGAGACGGGATATTAGAATAGTTAATTATCCGGTTCAATAGGTTTAGCTTTTGGTTTACTTAATCTAATACGTAAACCGGTTTAACTGGTTCTGTTTTTCTTCTGTTTAAGAGTCTGTAAATCGGATTCGATGAGAGTAAGAGGGAAAGTGTTCTTGAGAGATCGTTGTAAGCTTTTTCAAGAATCTTTGTAATATTTTTGATTGATGAATAGATTTTCAGTTTTACTCTTCTACAATCATACTTCCAACATGTATTTTGTTTGATATTATCTTTTATTTATTATATAATAAATTATTCTTTTTTTTGATATCGTTAATTATTAAAAATAATAATATATATAAATTATGTATTGGTTTGGTTTCAATTAACAAAATTGTAAATTTAATTGAATAAATAGTAACGTGTAGCTGAGGACAGGTGGCCCAGTGGTGTAGTCACTTTACAAATTCTCAAGGCACCAGGGATCAAACCCCTTACCTGTAGTTGACAAAAAAAAATAGTAACGTGTAAAAAATTTGGAAGGGTTGAATTGCTTAACTTCTACTTGATTTTTGGGCCATGACGTTGAATTTTAAATTTTTTGGTTGTTTAAAGATTTTTGCAAAAAAACAGAATTGTTTAACAATATGAAGTTTTATATAAAACATCAAATTTTCATTATATTTTTGAATAATACCAGATTAAGCAAATATTTATAGCAATAGTATATCTTGTCAAACAAGATAATTCAGAGAAAACAAAAATGATTTTTTCAGAGAGAAATAAAATAGATTAATTTAGAAGTTTTAGAAACTTCTATCATTTATTTTAGTTTAAGTATAAGTTATACACGCAATTGATATTTAATTCAGTAGTAAATGATAAGTTCATTAAAGATAAGCACATTTGAATATTTAAAAATCAAATTCTACTATCTATATTATTTATATTATGTAAAAACTTGAATAGTAAGTTGGTCAGTTGTGATTTTATATTGACAAAAAAACAACACTATAAATTATACAAAGCAAGACAAAAGGTGTTTCGGCAATTATGAAAGACAAAAAGATGGTTATATGATAAACCATAGATTACACGGAACCAGATTCCAAACATGGAATCTCTATTACTTTCCGTATGAAAAATCACTGGTAATACAAACTTTTAAAATCACTGGTAATACAAACTTTTAAAATCACTGGTTCTAATCCTATCGCGAAGCGTATAAACATGGCATTGGTTAATGACAAGGGTTACAGAGTTCTCTATTTCTTATGCACATTTTGGTTCATCTTGCTTCTCAGACCATTGTCCTATCACCACGCATTTGGGCTCCATCACTAGAGAGAAGAAGCGATTCCTCATCTCCCACTTTCTGTTCGGCCGCAGTGAGTTTCTCCCTACTGTCCTGTCGCATTGGCACCAGTCTAGAGTCACAAGATCCGCTCAGTTTTACTTAAGATGTGTCTTGAGTAAGCATTACTATTATCATACCACATAGTCATCGACTTTTATGTTCTTAATGAGGGCAAGAGTGGGAAGAACAACAATCTTGAGCCTCTCAGCTAAGAATGGACTCTTTTCAGCTTGAATCTTCACAAAATGTGTCTCAATGTGTTGCTTTGCCAATATACTCATGTGTTTATCCATCACCTGTACAAACATTTCATAGTATAAAACATACGTCATCATTGATCTAAACACTAGTTTCTAAAAGACTTTTTACCTTCATAGAGACAAAGCAAACATAGAGACATGAGCATCGTAAGTTTCTTAATAGATTTCCCTATATCGCTTCTAAGCTCTAAGAGATCACAGGGAAGAATTAGGCAATGCACACAAATCCGCAAGCTATACATATAAACTTCGAATCTTATGTTAAAGCATGTCAAGTAGCTGTAGACAATAACCACCATTTATAGTTCTGTGCCTAAGATCTCTTATGAAGATCATACAAACAATCACACTCACATTATGATAACTTTTCACACCTGAAATCCACTACACAACTGAAAGCTTTCTTGGTGAAGTGTTTAATAAATTGATTCACAAAACCGAAATTAAACCAGTTAGACTAAACTAATTTGATCTAACCAACATTGAACCACAGTCCCAGTTTAAGACAAGTAAAACCAAATGTGTATACAGGTATATATATATATATACATTAAGGAGAAAAGAGAGCAGATAGAAAAAAGGATCATCTTCTTTGTTCCTCTAGATCTTCTTTTCTTCTTCACTTGTTCTTGATTTTTCAATTTTTGACAAAAATCTGTTTCATTAACCTTGAGAGGGAGCGTACTCTTTCTCTCAAGTTGCGGAGACAAGCTCATGACAATCTCCTCCGTGAAATTCTGTATCGGAATCGGTGTTTTGATTGTTAAAGCTCAGAAGCTTTTGCTTCGACTCCGGATTCGTGTGTCTCTTCTTTATCTTTAATACGCTCTTTGGATTCGCAGGGCTAATAGTCTTTAACAATCACAACTCAAAGACAAAGATGGCAAGAATCGGTGTCGTTCCAGATTTATCAAAATTTCACCCACTCACTGGAGCAAATTACCGAAGATGGTCCGAAGAACTTCTGTTCTTCTCACAAGAAATTGGAATAGACTATATTCTAGAAGAAGAATTAGGGTCTTCAGTCGCTACTGAAATCTCAGACTCTTCGAACTCACAACCGAAGAAAGGAAGAAGAGAAGGAAGCTTTGAAGAGCACAATCGAACATGCAGAGGTCACCTGATTCGTCACTTGTCAGAAAGATTGTTCGATATATATGTAAAGGTAGACTCATCTAGAGAAATCTGGGAAAGCCTGAAAAAAAAAGTACGGCGGAGAAGACGAAGGTAAGAAGCAATACGTAACCTCTAGATTGACGACTTTCAGAATGAGAGATGATCTTCCCATATTGGACCAGCTTCATGACTATGAAGTAATCGTGTCCAAGATTCGAGCAGAAGGTATGATGATTGATAATTATCTGGCTGCCCTTGTTCTCATTGATAAACTACCATCTTTGTGGAGTGAGTATCGTTCGAAGCTCAAACATGAAAAGAAGAAAATGAGCCTGGATGAGCTGATCTCAGACATCATGATCGAAGATGTGAATCGAATGTTTCAAGGGAACTCTTCCACTTCAGGGTATGGTAACTCTGATACAAATCTGGTTGAAAGTTCAAATGGGAAGTTCAAGAACAAAAAGAAGAAGAATTCGAAACCAAGCAAGTATGGCCAGAAACATTCCGTGGAATTCAAAAAGAAGATTCAGTGCTGGAACTGCCATCGAACTGGACACAGGAAGCAAAATTGCAAGCTGCCATCTAAACAGAAAGAAGAAGCAAAAGCAAACTTGACAGAAGCTTTAGTCGCAGGGGTGACAGAGGTCAATGCAACTACAGACAAAGTAGACTGGATAATTGACTAAGGAGTTACAAGACACATCTGCAATCAAGAGTCTTTGTTCAAAACAATTGACAACTCGGGATGTGAAAATGTCTTTCTTGGTGATGCAAGCGCCTTGAAGGTGACAGGTATTGGTGAGGTTGATCTGACATTTTCTTCGGGTGGAATTTTAACATTGACAAAGGTCTTGTTATTAAAGAACATGCATAGAAACTTGATATCTAGTGCATTGTTGATGTTAGCTGGAATAAAGCAAATATAGATTCTGGGAAACTCGTTTTAACCAAGAATGGAGAATATGTAGGAAAGGCTTTCTGTAGTGGAAACTTGTTTGTACTTGAAACCATAAATGTGAATAAAGATGAGTCTCTTGCTTATGTATTCTGCGTCTATATTTCTTGGCATGAAAGACTAGGCCACATTAACTCAAATTCAATCAAACGTTTAAAGATTATGAATCTTATCTCTGTCAATTCTGAGCCTAAATCGCCGAAGTGTGAAATTTGTATTGAAGCTATTCTTTCCGCGTGTTATATTTTGAATAGGGTACCTCATAAAGGTTGTATCAAGACTCCGTTTGAACTATGGAAAGGTCATTCACCTAATCTTGATTACTTGAGAGTATAGGGTTGTCTAGCAAAAGTGGGACTGCCAAATTTCAAGAAACATAACATAGGATCAAAAACTGTAGACTCAATTTTCATAGGCTACGCTTACAATAGTGCAGCATATAGATGTTTAACCTTCGATTCTGAGTCTCTGTCGTATGGAAATGTAATTGAGTCCAGAGATATGATATTCTTTGAAAAATGTTTTTCTTTTTAAGACAAACAAGATTCACTCTCCGATAAAATTTACATCTGACAAGAGAATCGTAGAGCATTGTGTTGCAGATCCGAGGAAAAGCAAAAGAAAAAGAATGCAAAAGGATTTTGGACCAGACTTCATCACAAGTTACATTGTGGAACATGAAGAACTTAGTGAAGAGTTTGTGTTCACATTTCTCATAGAAGAAGATCCTATCTCATACTCTGCAGCAATGAAGACCATTGATGTTATATTCTGGAAGGAAGCCATCAATAATGAATATGAATCTATAATATCTAACCACACTTGGGATCTTGTAGATTTGCCAAGCGGATGTAAAGCGATGAAATGCAAGTGGATCTTGAAAAGGAAACTGAAGCCAGACGGATCAATTGATAGGTTTAAGGCCAGATTAGTGGCACATGGCTATACTCAAAAACATGGAGTAGATTACTTTGATACTTATTCTCCTGTAACTAAAATTGCTTCCATCAAATTGTTGATTGCAGTTGCTTCTTCTCACAAGCTTGTGGTGCATCAAATGGATGTAAAAACAGCATTCTTGAATGGAGACTTAAGTGAGGAGATCTACATGTGTCAAACTGAGGGTTTCATGGTAGAAAGACAGGAGAATAAGGTATGCAAACTGAAAAAATCCATGTATGGCCTTAAACAAGCGCCCAAGCAATGGTTTGAGAAGTTTAGCATCACCCTGATAGAGAATGGTTTACTTTAAATTCGGGGACACTTGCTTGTTTAGTAAAGTAGCAGATTAGGGTTATGTTATCATTTGCCTCTACGTAGATGATATGCTGATTCTAGGTACATCCTTGCATATAGTCAATGAGACTAAGTCTTTTCTCAGCTCTAAGTTTTCCATGAAAAACTTAAACGAAGTAGATGTGATTCTAGGGATTAAGGTATTAAAAACCAATAAGGGATTTGCACTAAGTCAGTCTCATTATATAGAGAAAATTCTGAGAAAGTTTAATGTCTGGAATGGACCTACTGCAAGAACTCCGTATGATTCATCACTTCATCTGTGTAAAAACAGAGGAGACAGTGTAAAACAAGGATAATATGCAAAGATATTAGGAAGTGTAATGTACCTAATGAATTGTACTAGGCCTAACATAGCATACACAGTAAGTAGACTAAGTAGATACACTCATAGTCCGAGCAGTCTTCATTGGAAAACTATGAACCGACTGCTAAGATACTTAAAATGGACTATGAATTGGTCACTAAACTATGGAGAATCCTCATGTGTGTTAGAAGGATTCTGTGATGCTAAATGGGTTACTGACAATGATGAAATAAACTCCACTAGTGGGTTTGTCTTTACATTATCGGGTGGGGCTATCTCGTTGAAATCCACTAAGCAGACTTGTATAGCCCAGTCAACCATGGAAGCTGAGCTAATTGTAGTGGAATTGGCTGGACAAGAAGCAGAGTGGTTAAGGAATGTATTGACAGACTTACCAATCTATGGTGGAGTGTGCTCTTCTGTTTCATTGAGATGTGACTCTCAAGCAACTTTAGCCGTGGCTATGAATAAGCTGTATAACGGAAAGAAAAGACACATTCGACTGAGATATAAATTGATAAGAGGGTTGCTCGAAGCTGGAATCTTGTCACTGGAATATGTTAGATCAGCAAAGAACATTGCAGACCCATTTACTAAAGGTCTGTGCGGACGATTGGTCCTAGAGTTAGCTAAAGAAATGGGACTGAAGAACTGGAGTGAGAGCTCTCTGGAAACCTTACCTGAAGTTTCATTAATTTGAAACACATGGGTTCAAAAGGTCCAACTTAAGGAGAGCTTGGGCAACTCGGAAGGTTCACTGCAATTGATGTTTGAGTTATTACGACTCAGCACACTTAACAATGTTTTCTTTTCACTTGCAATGTAACTGTAAGAATATATGATAAAACTGAGCATCATGGCGTTCCCTAAGTTTGTAAGTTGAATTATTGTTACTTAGATGAGCTAATGAAACATGTGATACATTGATTCAAGTCGAAAGACATCGATGTGTATGTCAACAATTTATAACACATGTGGGGGAATGTTGGTAAATTGTTTAATAAGGTATATATATACATTAAGGAGAAAAGAGAGCAGATAGAAAAAAGGATCATCTTCTTCGTTCCTCTAGATCTTCTTTTCTTCTTCACTTGTTCTTGATTTTTCAATCTTTGACAGAAATCTGTTTCATTAACCTTGATAGGGAGCGTACACTTTCTCTCAAGTTGCGTAGACAAGCTCTTGACAGTCCCCTCCGTGAAATTCTGTATCGGAATCGGCACGCTCTTTGGATTCGCAGGGCTAACAAGCTTAGCAATCCACTAAGAGACAAAAACTTGGAATGTGAGACGCACAAATTAAAGAGAAACCGAAATGGAGAAGCAAGAGGAAATGAATGCATACTTTACAGGGCTAATTCTCGCAATAGAAGTGTCAAACTACGCGTTCGCTGGCTTTAATGGCGGAGAAGAAATCATTTTCTTAGACTCATCCATCGTTTTCGTTTTTCTGCCATTTTCTTCATCTGCTTCAATCTTCTCTCCCTCAATACCTCTAGATCGTCTTCTTCAAACTTATCCAATGATACAATCTCGTCATCTATCTTATCCTCCATAGCTTTCACTTCTGTCAAAACTTGTTTCTCGATAATCTTCCATCAAAAAAACAAATTACATATCAAACCGTGCTAAATTTCACTAAACATCATTCATCGCAGTTCATAATCAAAATGTGAAATTTGCAAGATGTTACCTTCTTTGGGTTATCTAATCCTTTTCTTTTTAGATTTTGCTATCTAAGTTGGTTATTTTGTAAGGTTTGTGAGTTGGGTTATGATTAAGTTTCAGGATAGATTTAAGTTAGGTAGTTTTAGATCTTGGTCCCAAGTTGGATCACAAGGACTTCCCTGTCCTTAGTTCTGTGCAAGAGCTGCATTTGGGTTTAATATGACTGAGTGGTAGAGGCTTCTGTTTCTCTGATTGCGGTGGGTTCTTCTGTATGTTCTGATGGTGGTGGCTTTCGGTCCATCGCATTGCCTCCATGATTTTCAATGTTATTCAGGTGACATAGAAAGTGTAATGGTGTTCATCGCCTCTCAGTTGGTCAATTTTAGTGATTGATGTTATTCTTATCTTTCTGAGTTTTTTCCGCTTATTGTAAATCTTATAGTTTGTGGTTTGTCTATACTTCCGGAGATGTGTCATATGCCAGCTATGTTTATGCTTAGCTTCCGGTCAGTGTTGGGCCTTATAGCAATTGAATTGGACATTTTTCGTAAGCTACACACAAAGAACTAAGTATAGAATGTCACAATATTAAAAAATGAATCTTAAGTTTATAAATGTGTATATATCATTTGAGAAACATAACATTGTAATGCATTATATATATATTGGTCCCAAGTACAATATGCATATATATTATTTGTAACAACTATAATTGTTAAAGTGTGTGTTATGTCGATAAATGTGTATACATTATTTGAAAAATGTAACATTATAGTACAGTATATATATATACATATGTACTAGTCCGAAGTATAATATTTTATATTTTATTAATATTGTTGTGTGTTTTTTGAATTTCATTTCATTCTAAAGGTCATATTTTATTTACTGGTCTGAGACTTCACGTTATCTAAGCACGTCACTACTTTTGGTGTTTTCCTGCATCTGGCTCATGTATTTGATGTCATTTTGTTGTGCAGCCGGTTTGTGGTTTATAATATTAATATTTTATCTTTGTTTATTAATCTATGGAATTAGCGGAACGACAAAGAAAAATAAAGAAAATGAAGCAAGAGAAGAGGTGGAAAAGTCAGAATTCTGACTGGTTTATACATATTGGAGTACATGTCAACTTACTCGGACGTAAGACATGCTTGAGTTGGACTTTCAAATAATAATCCTAATCTAGTTGACAACTATACATATATAGTTGAACTAGAACAATAGTTTGTGGAACACGCTATTAGACCCAAAAAAATCTTTTTAATATTGCTTGCATCTCTACCTAACCAATCATCTTATTTAAACAACGCTGATTTTAGTTACAATTATAATAGTATTTGAGGTAAGAAAAAAAGAGAGTAGAGTATTGTGTATGGGTTGAGTTATACGTTAGTGAGTGGGTCCAGTATGGTCTAGGATAATTGGGTCAAATTGTGAACATTTTAGACTTTACAGATATTATTATTATTGCATTTGCACTCGAGAAAGGGAATGAGAAGAAGGTGTAGACGACATCTCGGCCTCCAAGACACCAATAAAGTTAATCAGAGAAGCCAGCTCAGATGTTTTCTTCATGAGCTGTTGTTTCCTCTCCCAATCCACATTACCAAATATATTTATATGCTTTCTTCTTTTTCCTAAGATGTGTCGTTTATATTCTGAAATGGATTTCTGTTAGTGAATTTTCCACCTAGTTGACGCCTGTAATACACAAGTTCTAAGTTGACATGGTGGACCCTCCAACAACAAGACTTCATGCATCTGTAATAATATCTGATGCATGTATATATGAAAATATGAATCTACCATTTTTGGAAATTCCGATCTACCATCTTTGTGAATCAACACAAACTCTTTTGGATTCATTCATCCTTTCCTTTTCTATGAAAATCAATGCAACGTTACTTTTGGGTAAGACGTTACCCCTTTTTCTCTATTTAATTTATGCATATTTTATATTATATGTAAAAAATGTCGTAATATCCTGCAAATAAAGACTTGTATAATGGGTATGCACATGTATGTATAATTATGATGGCTAGAGGGTTGCCCACGGTGGAAAACTATATAGAAAAATGAAAATTTTAAAAGAGAGTTTGACAAAAAAAATGCCTTTTTGACAGGTGTTGGTGGAGTCGATGCAACTTTCCCGAGTTGTGTAGATGTTGGTTCCATTTGCTGCGTTTGGGGTTGAGACTGTGTACTTTCACATGGAGAATATGGGTTTTCACATATCATACTAATGGCAGGCTATGTTACGAATATCTTGAAACAGTTCTCAAGTCTGCTAACATCTATTATAGGTCTCTACAGAAAAGTCGCAGGTCCCATTACAACATCAATGAATACCTTCACTGCATTTGTTCATAGTGGGAGTCCATTAACCATTGCTTTCGGCTCTTGTGTCTCCCAACGCCCTTCGACAACAACAACTTATTTGTCTCTACTCCAATCCAATAGTTTGCACTTATATGTAGAAGTGTCTTGTCCCTATACAATATCACCAGGAAGATTTGCATTAATATTTGGATATGAACAAGTTACTATTGCAATAAACAACCAAACATCTTAGATGTGCTCGTCTTTTTACACTCTAATAAAAAACAAATCCACATGCAAATAGTTAGAAAGTAAACTAAACTGATATTTAAACACTAATATGTTTCTTGTATGTTCACATACTCTTGGAGCTGAGTTTTTTCCTATTTCAGTTTCTGCTTTCTGTGACATTGAAACTTGGACTTTCAACTTTTATTCATATTTACACTTTAGCATAATGTATGAGAAAGGTTTTGTTGCCTTGATACTTGCAATTACAATTTCATATAGTTTTCTTGCATTGCAACCATACTCTTGTTCATCACTTGGACAAAAACAAGTTTGGTCATGCTCATTCCTCTTCCCATTGCTTTAAGCTGACTTGGCTTGTCAGGTGCCAGAACCTGAGAAAGACCATCGTCTTTCAGATTTGATGATGTAGGAACATCACTTTCTACTTCACTCACCCTCATCTGATACATAAAAAACAAAATTCATAAAGAAACCAAACAATTCACAACATGACTACATAAAACTACAAAACTACATCTACCACAACTTACAATCTTTTCAGCTGCATTAGTGTTAACTGGTGTACCATTCTTCTTAGTTTGTGACTTAATCCAGACCTTGAGTCTTATCACTTGTGATGGTTCATCACATTCCCTTTTCTATATAAACATACATTAGTACCATCAATAGATTTATATAAACGAATCAGATAACAAAAGAACATATACATTAACCATGTCTTCTGTTAGTCGAACCATTCTTTGACGGTACCAGTATGTGGAATCTGGTCATGCATATGCTCCTTATATTTATCACTAATAACCTATATACGTACAAGAATTAATCCCAATTATTGACAATTCATAACATCTAATAAATAAACTGAGTTACAATTGATTACCTTAAAGATATTGCTTGTTTTCAGTCTGAGAAAATTCCCCCATTCATTGATTGGAACATTTTTTTGCCGCAGTTTCATTATGGTCTGGTTGTTATGAGCATTCCTAATCTAAGTAATAACTTGTGATTTTGACGTTCTGAATAAACAACCCATCTTTTTGGTATTCTTCATCTAGTTCAAATCTGGACTGCACTCACAATACAAGCACATCATATGATGACATATTTGGAGACAATTAGTAATATAGCATGCAGTCGTATACATACTTGAACATATTTCCATAGAATTTTCTTGATTGCCTCACTCACTTTTCTTCAATCTTCAATGGTAACAAGTACATGTTCTCGCAACAAAGGACCTACACATGAAGACAATTTAACTGATCCATCTCCAAAAGGTTCTCCCAAGTCAGTAAAGTTAACTCTCTCTCGAGTATTAGGATCTTTTGCTATATCTCTCATTTTGGTTGTCCATGATGTCTTTTAGGCTGAGGTTTCACTGTGTTATGCTCCTTATCAACCCTAACTGCCACATCTTCTTCTCCTTTATCCTTATCATTACGATTTTCTTCACCATCTAATACGTTAAAAGCGTATCAAATTACACAAAAAAATATTAAACTATGAGTCAGCTTATCAACTTCTGCTAGTTCATAATCTAATTCTTTACCAACTGCTACTTGATCTGTTTAATCGAGAGTTTAATCCTCCAATTCTTGTTCCACTTGGTCAACATCTTTGAAAGTTTGATCATCCAATTCTTGTTCCACTTGATCAACATCTTTTAAAGTCTGTATTAACTTAATTAACAAGGAAGAAGAAGACTTGTGATAGAAAGTAACCAAAGAGGGTCTTTGGTCCATACAAGCAAATGACCGATGGAATGGATACTTACGAATGGACAAGAATGTCTAAGTCTTCATTAGTCATTTAAGGAACCGTTGGAATGGACCACATGACAACAGAAACTCGTTGGAGGCGCGGAGACTCAAGGGATCACGCGAAGAGAGAAGATGCGCCTCGGGATTGAAGGAAGACTCTCCTCTTCTTTCCTCTTATATACTTATTTGTTGCTTAGTGTAGTGTATTTATTTGGGAAAAACCCTAGCCTTGTATAGCTTATATATATGTGTGTATACCTTAGTTACAAAGTAAGAAAGATAGATTTCTTCTTCTCTATTCTCGCCTAACTCTCTTTTAATTTCTCCTAAATTCATTCTCTTGAAAATCAACATGGTATCAGAGCAATAAGCTCTTGAGATCTTATTGATTCCGCTAAACTCATCTCTCTTAAAAAACTCATTCATTAAATCTAAATATTTTATCTCAAATGGAAAACTCCAAGAATTTTGGTGTTCATGTCACACTTAAAGGTGTGAACTATGTTTTGTTGTCAAGAATAGTAAAATCTGTCTTAAGCGGCCGAAGACTTTGGAGCCATGTTGATGTAGGAGCTCCAATTAGGTCGGTCCATTTTTCCGGGAAAGTCAAGGAAGGTGATGGAAGCAAGGCGGCGGAAGCTATGGCGGTGTACGAGGATAAATGGTATCAAGACGACCAAGTGGTTCTCGTTCTCTTGCAAAGTTCCATTGAACCCTCCATCCATGAAGATTACTCATATTGTGAAAGTGCTAAACATCTTTGGGATACACTCAAAAAGGTGTATGGTAACCTCTTAAATCTCAGCCGAGTGTACGAAGTCCAGAAGGAGCTAAGTGAACTCAAACAAGATGACATAGAATTTACCAAGTGGTTCGGGAAGTACCGGTTCCTTTAGGCCGAGCTTGAAATGCTTAACAAACGACGGTGGATCCAAAGATTTTGAGTGAAAGGATTGAGTAAGACAAGGTCTTTGGACTCATGATGAATATAAATCCGATCTACAATGACCTAGTATGTCACCTCTTAAGATCGGATAAGCTCCCTAGTTTGGAAGAAGTATGTGGATTCATCCAAAGGGAGCAAGGAAATCAAGGTCTCCTAGGTGGAAAATGGAGAACTCATCATGGCAAATAAGGTAAATTACCGTAATGAGGAAAGAAAAGTATGGGTATGTGACCACTGCAAGAAGAAAGGGCACCCCAAGGATGGATTTTGGATCCTCCATCTTTACCTCAAGCAAAATCGGTAGGAGAAAAAAAAAGGCAAAGCCAATGCAGCACACGGCGAAGAGAGAGGTCCAAGGTCCGAGGAAACATCCACTCAACAAGCAATGGTTGTAGCAAAGGCAATGTTCGTGATACATAAGGAGTATGTAAATAAATCTGACCTAGCCAAGCTAATCAAATCCATCAACGCACTAAAAGAATCCGGTAACTCCTTTTATTGTGTCAAAATTGAATAAACCATTAATTGTGGATTCCGGGGCTACCCATCATATGATTAGCAATAGGAATCTTTTTGAGAATATTGAGCCGGCTGTAGGTAGTGTTGAAATTGCTAATGGAACTGAGGTTCCTATTAAGGGTATATGCTGTTAGGTTTTTAAGCAATTCGACAATTATCAATTGACTAATCTAGCAAAACCCTAGGTCTTGTATTAACTTAATTGAATCTGATAAATAGAAAACTCGATTATACCTGAAGTTTGGTTAGTGCAGCGGATATAAGATCAGGTATGAGATCAGCAAGTGCTCCAAGTGTAGCACCTCTATCGATAGTCCACACGCACGCAAGTAGAAGAGAAGTTTGCTAGAACTTTGTGTGCAATTCTTTTAGGATTTGACTTGTTCAATCAGCGGCTATAGTTTCTTGTCTCGTCAAAAACGTGCCCTATATCATATATATATATATATGGAGTTTGAGTTAACCTAATTAATTCCTAGTTGAACTAGGATTAATTTAGGCCCAGCCCAAAATACCTAATTAATTCCTAGTTGAATTAGGATTAATTTAGGTATGGCCCAAAACACATAATCTCATCTGAAACCATGTATTATTATGCTCAAGTCATGAATCATTCCTATAATGATCATTCCCTATTGAATTGTCTCCATTTGCTTAGGTGTGTGACCCAATAGGATCATATAGTACTAGCAGTGAGTATCTTAACTTACAGATTATAAGTGGACTCTAGCAAGCCATTACAACCCCTAGTACCATATGACTTTGTCTAATCTTGATGTTATAACTAACCACACGAGTAAGTACAAATGATTGCAGGACATTCCCAACAATCTCCCACTTGTACTGGAATCATATATTCCCCAAATTCCTTTGTCTCCATAACTCTATTTGCTCTAAGGCAAGAGTTCATGTCATCCTTATTTTAATGAGCCAGATCAATGTTCATTGAACTTGAATTTGTACTGATAGAGAAAACAAGTGTCTTTCACCTTGTTTGAGCACGGTCATGCATTTTACAGTATCAAATATTTCGAAGGGTCCAGAGATATCTTTTTCCCGTATATAGGAGGGAAAAATTCCATCTTGTTCCATCCTCTGTTCCTTTCTCACATTTCATGATCTGTCCGAAAAATTCCTTTATAACCACTAGTTATGGTTGGCGTTTGAAATTTTCAAAACACACCAATTCATGTGCAAGAAAACAGCATGAACTTAGGTCTAAGGACTATGCTTTATAGTCGTATGAGAATCTCTTATGAAACTCATTATACGATCTTGTAGAATTCTCATAGCGGGTCATTTCCGATGCTATGTTCATGTGACACACATCTATGTGATTGACTTGATACTTATTATCAATGACTCCATGAAACTTAGTCATCAGTCACCTCACATACTAGTATATCTCGTTATTAGTATCCCACTTTAATAACCATTGACTAGGGAATGAAATAATTCATGCATTTTACGCCTATAGGGTTTCATGACCAAGTCCTCAACTTGATGACCTATAAGAATATCATGATTATTTCAGGATAAATATTTAATACAAGTATTAAATAAAAATGAAATAATTTCATTAAAACATAACCAAAGTATGTTTACATCATAACATAAAACGATTATAACTCTCACTGGAACTAAAATTACATCTTAAGATACCTAAGGCCTATGTCATTGGCATGATACTCATGCTTAGTCTGTGAAAGTACTTTAGTCAAATGATCAGCGACGTTCTCTTCGCTTGAAACTCGGCTGATCTTCACGTCTCCTCTTTCAACGATATCTCTAATCAGATGATATCTCCTCTCTATATGCTTGGATCTCTGGTGCGATCTGGGCTCCTTTGCCTGTGCAATGGATCCATTGTTATCACAATACAGTGCCACCGGCTCAGCAATACTCTGAATCACACCAAGTTCAGAGATGAACTTCTTTATCCAACAGCTTCCTTCGCAGCTTCAGAAGCAGCGATGTATTCAACTTCAGTAGTGGAGTCAGCTACGGTGCTTTGCTTGGAACTCTTCCAACTAACTACACCGTCATTCAGACAGAAGATGTAACTGGAATGAGACCGGGAATCATCCTTATTTGTCTGAAAGCTTGCATCCGTGAATCCACTAGTAACCAACTCCTCTATTCCTCCGTACACCAAGAACATATCCTTAGTATTCCTCAAATATTTCAGGATGTTCTTGACGGCAGTCCAGTGAGTCTCACAAGCAACGTCTGGATGAGTACAAATCATAGCATACATGATGGATGCGGAAGCATAGGGAATCCTACTCATGCGTTCTCACTCAGCAGGTGTCTTAGGACACCCCATCTTGCTTAGAACCATGCCATGAGACATTGGTAAGAAGCCCTTCTTGGAATCATGCATACTGAATCTGCTCAATACCTTATCTATGTAAGTGTCTTGACACAATCCGATCAGCCTTGTAGGTCTATCTCGATAGATCCTGATTCATCGAGAAACATTTTTCGAGCCAAGCTTTAACGGACTTCAGCAACCGAATATCATTTCCGATAAGTAAGATATCATCCACGTACAACACAAGAAACACAATTGCGCTCCCACTAAACTTCTTGTATACGCATCTTTCTTCTTCGTTCCTGATGAAGCCAAATTCTTTGACTTCTTCATCCAAACAAAGATTCCAACTCAGTGATGCTTACTTCAATCCATAAATGGATTTGTGAAGTTTGCACACTTTCCCAGCAGTTTTAGGATCAACAAAACCATTGGGTTGTGTCATATACACATCCTCTTCTATAATACCATTCAGGAATGCGGTTTTGACATCCATCTGCCAAATCTCATAATCATAATGAGCAACAGTCGCTAGGACAATCCGAATAGACTTAAGCATAGCTACTGGAGAGTAGGTTTTATCATAGTCAATATAGTGGACTTGTTTGAAACCCTTAGCTACCAGTCTAGCTTTATAAATCTGTATGTTACCATCCACATCCTTCTTCTTGAAAACCCATCCACAAACTTGGTTTTATGACATGGATTTCATTTTGGATTGTGTGGCCTTTAACCACTTTTCGGAGTCAGGGCCCATCATTGCTTCTTTGAATTTTGCAGGTTCATCGTTGTCAACGATCAACAAATCATGTTGTTCAGTCACGAGGAATCGCAGATATCTCTCGGGTTTATGACGGATTCTACCGGATCTGCGAACTTCAGGCTCTACAGGTGTTGATTCGACAACATCTTGTGAGTCTAACTGTTGCTCTTCCTGTATGGATTGAGCAGCTTCCTATAGCTCTCAAGTTTCTTCGAGTTGTACTTTACTCCCACTGTTTTTCTTAGAAAGAAACTTTCTCTCAAGAAAAACACCATGTCGAGCAACAAACACTTTGTTCTTGGTTCGATTGTAGAAATGGTACGCCTTGGTTTCCTTTGGATAACCAACGAAGAAGCATTTATCTGATTTTGGTGCAAGTTTATCGGATATTAATCGTTTCACATAAACCTCGCATCCCCAAATCTTCAGGATACACATATTGAGAATTTTTCCCGTCCACATCTCATATGGTGTCTTTGCCACTGATTTTGATTGCACTCTATTCAGCGTAAACGCAGAAGTTTCTAATGCATATCCCCAAAAGGATAACGGAAGATTAATGTGACTCATCATTGATCAAACCATGTCAAGTAATGTTTGATTCCTCATCTCAGACACACCATTCCATTGTGGTGTTCCGGGAGGAGTGAGTTGTGAAATGATTCCACAATCTCTCAGATTGTCGCTGAACTCTTGACTTAAGTATTCACCTCCTCGATCAGATCGAAGAACCTTAATACTCTTGTCAAGTTAATTTTGTACTTCATTTTGGAACTCTTTGACTTTTCAAAAGATTATGTGTCTCATTAAATAGACATAACCGTATCTACTGAAGTCATCAGTAAATGTAATGAAGTAATTAAAATTTCCTCTGGCACTTAGGCTTATCAGACTGCATACATCGGAATGTATAAGACCCAATAAATCGCTGGCCCTTTCATTGAGTTTGTTGAAAGGAGCCTTTGTCATTTTGCTCAATAAACAAGATTCACATTTCTCAAATGAGTCCAAAAGCCCATCATGATGAAGTTTTTGGTTGCGTTTCTCGTTTATATGCCCTAAACGTCAGTGCCAAAGAAAACTTGAGTTCGAATCATTTACTTTGAAGTGTTTCATATATAGGTGTAGATTGGTCAAGAATATAAATCCCATTCGATAATGGGGCGCTGCCATAAAATAAGTCATCTCGAGTAATTGAACAACATTTGTTTTTAATCGAAATGAAAAACCTTTAGTATTCAAAACCGAAACAAAAACAATTTTTCTGCTTATAGGAGGTACATAGTAGCAATTTTCTAAAACCAAAACTAAACCAGATGGAAGAGACAAATTATATGTTCCTACGGCTAATGCAGCAACTCTTGCTCCATTTCCTACACGTAAGTCCACTTGCCCCTTCTCCAAGCTTATACTGTTGCTTAGGCCCTGCATATTAGTACAAATATGAGCACCACAGCCGGTATCAAGTACCCATGAAGTATAACTTGTTGAAGCAACATTTACTTCGATAACAAAAATACCTGAAGGAGCGTCATACTGCTTCTACATCTTCTTGTAGTCTTCCAAATATTTCTTGCAGTTTCTTTTCCAATGCCCTTGCTCGTTACATTAATTGCAAACGTCCGTTTTAGATGGGCCGGGCCTGGTTCTGGGTATGGATGTGGCCGGCTCCTGGTTCACAACCGGGTCAGCTTTAGCCTTTCCCTTACCCTTGTCCTTCCCACGTTTCTTAAACGATTTACCCCCTTGCACTAAGAGTACAGGCGGGGCGCCCTTCTTGACATTCAGCTCAGTTGTCTTAAGCATTCCATGCAGCCCAGTCAATGTCTTCGTCATGTTGTTCATATTATAGTGCAATACGAACTAATGATAACAAGACGACATCGATTGAAGTATGATGTCTGTAGTCAGTTCTTGGCTAAAGGAACAGTCTAGTTTAGCCAGATTATCAATATAACCCATCATTTTCATGACATGACTACTCACCGAGCAATCCTTTGATAGTTTGCATTCTATGAGAGATTTCACTGTTTGGTATCTCTCATATCAATGGGCGACACCACATTCTCGTACTGCACCTGCAGTTCCGAGATCGTGGTCGCAAGCATCAAGCATTGCACATCTATCACATCATTGGAATGCTTATCCCAAGCATTCCTAGCTGAAACAGTGGCATTGGCAGCCGGTCTAGGAGGCAAGACTTGTTCCAAAACATAGTCTTTCTTCTCCTGCCTAAGAACAATTCTCAGATTACGGTACCAACTCAGGAAATTCTTCCCATTCAACTTGTCGTTCTCAAGGACAGATCGAATGGAGAATGAGCTGTGGTTATGGCTGATGTTATTTTCCATAGCTGAAATTAAGAGAGGTAAGGAGTTTTAGTTATGATGGTTTAAGTGTTGAGAAATCTTAACATATTTAATAAAACTCACATTATGTTCAATCAATAGTTCCTCGATTGAATACAATGATCCCGAGATCCATATTTCAGAAAAATTTGAGTGAGCTGAGCTCATCGCCCAGACTTTAGTTATTTAGGTAAGCAATTTATTTGCTAGTTATATCACATATATAACTCTCGGTCGTGATTTGACATCTCATATGCCAAAATCACTCCGATGTCTCAAAGCTCAAGACGGTCTTGATAGCTTAGTCAAGTAAACCAATCTCATAATCATATGGTAACGGTTACCATCTGCCTCACCCATGTCAAAGTAGGTACCTAACTCGAGCTATCCCACCATACGATGAAACGAGTCTTGACAGTTGACGTGAAGTGGAAAGACATCAATTTCTTGATATTTGTTTGAGGAGCTAAACTTTAACTTGAATGTATATCATATATGCACTCAAAGGGGTTAAAATGGGATTTTAAAAACCAAAGAAATCAAATCAAAGACTTTAAAATTTTATTTATGATTTTTCTAATCATGACCCTGTGCCGGTTGGCACCTACTGGTTTTTCTCCAACTTGGTATAATTTTTCTTAAATCGATTGCGAGAAAACCAGATTCGGTCTAATCTTATTAAACCGAATCATTCTGGGCTATTTTAAATTAGGTTATATTTTATTTTGGTTTATTACACCAAAACCCTGAAACCATAAACCCTAATTTTTGATTTCAATGAAACCCTAGTTTTTTTTATTTCAATGAAGCCCTAATTTTTTTATTTCAATGAAACTTTAATTATACAATTCTAATTCAACTAAAACAAACTTTTAATCAATCAATCAAGCATGAAAACATCAGATTTCATTAAGGTTACAACCAGCTCTGATTTTTTTCGATTTCAACAAAACCCTAATTTTCGATTTCAATGAAATCCTAATTTTCGGTTTTGATGAAACCCTAATCATGCAATTATTATTCAATTAAAACAAACTTTTAATCAATCAACCAAGCATGAAAACATCAGATTTCATTAAGATTACAACCAGCTCAAATTTTTTATTTCAGCAATAATAAAATCATCTCTGATTTTTCGATTTCATCAAAACCCTAATCATGCAATTCTAATTCAATTAAAACAAACTTTTAATCAATCAATCAAGCATGTAAACATCATATTTCAATAAGAATACAACGTGGCTATAATACCACTATTAGGTTTTTAAGCAATTCGACAATTATTAATTGACTAATCTAGCAAAACCCTAAGCCCTAGGTCTTGTATTAACTTAATTGAATCTGATAAATAGAGAACTCGATTATACCTGAAGTTTGGTTAGTGCAGCAGATATAAGATCAGGTATGAGATCAGCAAGTGCTCCAATTGTAGCACTTCTATTGATAGTCCATACGCACGCAAGTAGGAGAGAAGTTTGCTAGAACTTTGTGCAATTCTTTTAGGATGTTGACTTGTTCAATCAGCGGCTAGGGTTTCTTGTCTCGTCAAAAACATGTCTTATATGATATATATATATATGTGGAGTTTGAGTTAACCTAATTAATTCCTAGTTGAACTAGGATTAATTTAGGCTCAGCCTAAAACACTTAATTAATTCCTAGTTGAATTAGAATTAATTTAGACCCAGCCCGAAACACCTAATTAATTTCTAGTTGATTTAGGATTAGTTTAGGTCTGGCCCAAAAAAACATAATCTCATCCGAAACCATGTATTATTATGCTCAAGTCATGAATCATTCCTATAATGATCATTCCCTATTGAATTGTCTTCATTTGCTTAGGTGTGTGACCCAATAGGATCATATAGTACTAGCAGTGAGTATCTTAACTTACAGATTATAAGTGGACTCTAGCAAGCCATTACAACCCCTAGTACCATATAACTTTGTCTAATCTCGATGTTATAACTGACCATACGAGTAAGTACAAATGATTGTAGGACATTCCCAATATATGCAACTTGCGATTATTCAACAAACACTCGAGTGTTTTTTATATGCCGGAATTTACATCCAACGTGTTGAGTGTAAGTAAAATCGTATGTGATTTAAATTGCAGAGCAATTTTTGATCCTAACAAAGTGTACTTTTCAAGATTTTGGGGCAAACAAAATTCTTGGAGAAGGAGCTTCCATGTATGGATTGTACCACTTAGAAAGCAATACAAATTTATCATGTTTTTCTAGTAGTAATGTTACTGACAATGCTTTGTGGCATACTAGGGTTGGACATCCCCATAGCCAATATTTAAGTTTATTATTACCTAATATTTCTTTTAAAAATGATGAGTGTGAATCTTGTATACTTGGTAAACATTGCAAGTCGGTGTTTCTCAAGTCTTCAACAGTTAATGAAAATTGTTTTGAATTAATCCACTCGGATGTTTGGTTTTCATCATAAATACGTTGTTACATTTATAGATGAAAAATCCAAATATACTTGGCTAACACTACTACCATCTAAAGATAGGGTGCTAAAAGCATTTATAAATATTGAAAGCTATGTGACTAACTAATATAGTACAAAGATCAAAATTTTGAGGACAGATAATGGATGTTAATATACAAGCAACTTGTTCAAACAAGCCCTAGCAAAACACATAATTATTCACCAAAGAAGGTGTCCATACACCCCTCAACAAAATGGTGTGGCCGAACCAAAAAAATAGACACCTAATGTAGGTGGCAAGGGTCATGATGTTCCATACAAATGTTCAAAGAAGATTGGTGAAATGCAGTTTTCACTGCATGATATGTGACCAACCAAACTCCAACAAAAGTATTCAAAGATTGTACACCATTCGAGGTACTCAATCAAACAGAACCCAATGTTAACAATTTACGTGTTTTTAGTTTTGTTGGTTTTGTTTAAGTTCTCGGGGACTTGAGAAAAAAACATGAGGCCAAGAGCACCAAAGGAATCTTCATTGGATACTCAATAACCCAAAAAGGATACAAGTGTTGTGTACCCAAAACTCGGAGAGTGCTTGTGTCAAGAGATGTCAAATTCATTGAAAACAAAAAGTACTATGATGTGAAGAATTGGGAAGAGATTCGGGGCCTATCACAATCATGTTCGGATCGCTCGCGTCTTGACAACACTCTTATTGCCCACCAGGGTGCTTCCTTCACACAGCAAGACGCTCCTACCCTACGGAATGGTGTTCCCGATGTACTCGGGGGCGCTCCTGATAGTCTTGTGGTCACTCTCGAAACCACGTCCAAGGGTGCTCCTACCACTCCCAGTGAACCCGATGAAGCTCCCGAGAGCACTTCCCAGGGTGTGTCCACCCTAGCCTGGGGCGGTCCTGATGGATCAGAGGATCCTCCCGATGAACCACAGGGTGATCCAAGTGATCCTACCGAATGATCATTGGACCCACTCACCACCATTCCAACTTCCTCCCTACGCTGCAACCAACAGATCCGGGTGAACTCCCCAAACACCATCGTTCCAGACCACCTCACCATCGTCTCGGCTCCCTCCTTGTGCCATAGTCAACGACTTCAGATGAACTATCAGATCTACTATAACAATAATGCGGTTGCTCACCCCACCAACTTACATGTCATCTTACCATGGTCCCACTTGAACATAAGACCTTCATGACTACACTTGATCAATATTTTGTGCCCAAGACCTATGAAGAGGCTAAGAAATACCAAGTTCAGCGTGATGCGGTGAATGAGGAACATGCTGCCACATGAATCATACATGGGAAGAAGCTACCCTCCCACAAGGCAAGCGAGTCGTCTAATCTAGATGGCTATTCACCATCAAGTTCAAGATTGATGGCCATATTGAGAGGCATAAATCTTGCCTTGTAGCCCGGGGTTTCACACAAACCTATGGTGAGGACTATCACGACATGTTTGCTCCAATGGCCAAACTACACACGGTACGTGTTGTCATTTCATTAACAACTAACCTTGATTGAATCTTATGGCAAATGGATGTCAAAAATGCATTCCTTCAAGGCGAGCTTGAGGATGAAGTCTATATGTATCCTCCACCGGATCTTGAGAATATATTGTGGCACCCGGGAATGTTCTTCCGCTCCGCAAA
>JAKUCM010004091.1:0-47995 GCA_023374145.1 Lepidium sativum
GAGATTAATGTCTTTAAATGTCCAAAATACATTTACAAATTGTTCTAGAAGAACAATAAATAATAAAATGTCCCGAAGACATTCACAAAGCGTTCATGAAGGATGGTAATACAAAATAAATAAACAAAATAAATTTGTCCAGCAGACAAACAATACATTTCCAAATTTTTGTTGTTTTAATTAATACCTAATATGTAGTTATCTATCTCTATAATTTGATTGATTCATAATAATGTTATTATTGGTAAATATTAATTTTGATAAATTTATTTTAATTATATTTTCTAACAGTTATGAAAAAAAATATAATAATACAAATATATACCCAACGGCTCTAAACACTATTTCCAATGGTTACATACAAATTTTTGATCTATAATACACTCATTCTTCTCTCATCTCTTCACTCAAAAAAATTTCTTTCCCATCACAAAACTGTTTATTTGGATATTAATTGTCTCTTTGATTACAATTATTTCTTCAATTTACAGGCTTTTCATTTTGAGCACACTCCCGAAGAATTTCGGGTAACTGTTGGTCTGACTACTTGTGCTGCATATATCCTTGTAGTCACTTGTTGGTTTCATTTCTTTGTATTTAGATAACATGTTATTTTGTATTATGTTTTAATAATATTGCGTCGAATATTTAATAAAATTCTACTATTATTAATTATGTAGTAATTATGTCAAATTTGGCTAAACACAAAATCACCACCCTTGATATATCGGGAAACAATTATATGAGATGAACAGTTGCAGCAAAAAATGCATTTTAGAGGAAGAAAACTCCTCGATACCATTGATAACTCAAAAACGACTTTAGATGAGCAAAAGACTAATGCAATGATATTTTTGGTACACCATATCCATGATGGTTTAAAAGATTAAATATATAACAAAAGAAGATCCTGCAGATCTTTGGCAATCACTCAAAGATAGGTTTGATCACCAAAAATATGTGATCTTACCGAAAGCTAAACATGAGTGGTTAAACCTCTGGTTTCAGGATTACAAAAGTGTAAGTGAATATAATTCCACTCTGTTCAAAATCACTTCCAGGATAATGTTATGTGGTGAGAAAATAAGTGACTATGATATGATCGAAAAAACTCTTTAAACATTTTATCTTGGAAATGTAGTTCTGCAACAACAAGAGTAGGCTAAGGGATACACTAAGTATCCAAAATTAATGCAAGTTCTCCTTATAGCAGAACAATATAATGAATTTGTGATGCTAAACCATCAATCTCGTATTATTGGATCAACATCATTCCCAAAAGCGAATGTTACATTATCAAGTTACAATAATTATTGACATGGACGCGGCTGTGGAAATAATCGTGGTCGTGGACGAGGAGGATATGGACGTGGACAAGGAAGAAAGTATCATCCTAATGATTTCAACAATGAAATAAATAATAAAAGTTCAAAAGGAGAGGAAGTTGGCAAAAGGCAACATGAGGAAAGTTGTTATAGGTGTGGCATGAAAGGACATTGGTCGCGTACCTGCTGTACACCAAAGTATTTTGTCGATCTACACCAAGAGTCACAAAAGAAAAAGGGAAAAGAAAAGGAAACCAACTTTGTTTATGGCAATGTTGAACATTCTTTTGATAAGGAAATATGGCATTCTTTTGACCGTGATGTCGAACCGGTTTTTGATGGTATAAATAATGATACATATCTTGATGTGGCTGATTTCGCTGTTGATTCTATAGATATCAACGAAAGTCAAAGAAGCAAAAAATCTTCTTGAAGAAGAAATATGACAGAATGTATAAATAGTTATGGTTGCATAATGTTGCTTTATATCTTATATTTTTATAAAATAGTTGTAATATAAAGTTTGTTTTTATATTAACGCATCATTTCTGAATATTTTCATATCAGAAAATGTTGAAATGCGAAAACAAGGATGCAAATATTTGTCTGGCAGATACTGTTACAACACACACAATTCTTAATGATAAAAAATATTTCTCTTGCCTTTAAATGAACAATTCCGCTAGAAGCGTGAATACTATATCTTGTAATGCAAAATTTATTATAGGCTCCGGAAGAGCTTGTTTTTGAATACCAATGGGAACAAAATTTGAGATAGATAATGCATTATATTTCTCCGAATCATATTGAAATTTGTTGAGTTTCAAACATATCCACAGAAATGGATATCACGTAGAGACCATGAATAACGATGGTATTGAATATCTTTGCATTACATCAATTAATTCGGAAAAGAAATGTATATTGGAAAAGCTGCCAGCTTTATCCTCTAGAATTTATTTCACAAAGATAAATATGATTGAGTCATATGTTACAGTAAACCCGAAGTTTACATGTACATTCAAAATCTGGCATGAAACGTTTAGGGGAACCTTGTTCAGTCATGATGCGAAGGATTGTGGAAAATACAAATGGCCATTCACTGAAAAACAAGAAGATTTTTCAAGCAAAAGAATTTCTTTGTAACGTTTGTTTCTTTGGAAAACTAATAACTCGGCCATCACCAGCCAAAGTTAGGAATGAATAACCCAAAATCCAAAGAAATATATTCAATCAAATTACAACGATCACTTTATGGACTAAAACAATCCGGACGCATGTGGTATAATCACTTAAGTGAATACTTGTTAAGTAAAGGGTATACCAACAATGCAATATGCCCTTTTCTTCGTTATCTTCACAAGGTCAGACAAAATTTTGTCTTGGACTCCAGATCGAGCACCTTCCGATTGCAATTTTTGTACATCAATCGAAAAATATGAAAATGATCTTAAAACGCTTTCATATGGATAAATCGACTCCTTTGAGTACTCCAATGGTCAACAGATCACTTAATATCGATAAAGATCCATTATGACCTTGTGAAGATAACGAAGAGGTATGAGGTCATGAAGTACCTTATATGAGTGCTATTGGTGGACTAATGTATCTTGCAAATTGTACTAGACCAGATATAGCATTCACTACAAATCTACTTGCAAGAAATAGTTCATCACCTACGCGCAAACACTGGAATGGAATAAAAAATATATTCTGTTATCTTCAGGGAACAACTGATTTAGGATTATTTTATAATAAAAATCCTAGTGTAGATCTAGTTGGTTTTGCAGATGCATGATATTTATCAGACCCACATCAAACCCGATCGCAAACCAGATATGTTTTTACAATTGGAGGCACTACAATTTCTTGGTGTTCCCAAAAGAAAACTCTGGTTGCTATCTCCTGAAATCATGCAGAAACAATTGCACTTCGCGGAGCATGTAGATAATGCGTGTGACTAAGGTCCATGACTCAATACATACAAGAAGCAAGCAGGATGGTCATAGATAAAGGGACAACAAAATTATTTGAAGACAATGCCGCTTGCGTCGCCCAAATCAAAGAAAGTTATATTAAGAACAACCAAACAAAACATATTCCCCCAAGATTTTTTTCTTACACACGAGAACTTGAGAAGAATCAAGAAGTTGATATTCAATATATACGATCATCAGACAATGCAGCAGATCTACTTACAAAAGCACTTCCCAATACAACATTCAGAAAACATGTTCATAGTATTGGAATGCGCCAACTACGAAATTTATGAAATCTATCATTTCAGGGAAAGATTATGTCATTGTACTCTTTTTCCCTCGTCATAGTTTTTCATCCCACTAGGTTTTTCCATGACTAAGTTTTTAATGAGACAGTGCGTAATATATAATTAATGATAGGTAATTAAGGGGAGTGTTAGAAATAAAGGTTATAATTACCTACAATGTAGGTATCATAATTATACATATATAAATATCTATAATATTTTAATATTTTTATTTACATATAACCGATTTGTATGCCTATATATACGTGTGCATACATTATGAAATAATATAATTCACTTTTCCACTTTTCTTACTTTTTCCAATTCTCTCTTTGAATTAATAATATAATATAATATATTTAAAGTTGTAATGATATTTTATTAATTTCAAAAATTGTAATTACTATTTGTTTTTATTTCAAAGTAATTGATATGAATAAGTAATTAGTCGATTTCATATAACTTTAGAACCAAATGGTACATGAACAATCATTTTTCTACATGGATTTTTTATTTTATTTTTAGATGACATTACAATATATACATATGACACTAAACTTGAGGGAATTTCATTAAAAATGTCCTAAAAGGTTACTTAATTATCAAAAAAGGTCCTAATGGTTTTGTCTTCTCCCACCTATCATACATAATTCAAGAACATAAAAGACAGATTTGTCTTTCAGTTAAAGTAAAGGAAGCATGTTATTCTCGTTCGGTCAGACATGACCGTGGAAAAAGGGCAGAAAAAGGGAAAAAGGTTTGCGAGAGAGGGAAAGGGTTTAGTGTCTTATTTGGGAGGACAGAAGAGCAAAAAAGGAGAGAAATTATCCAACCCAAAAAGATAATTAAGAACTTCAGAGACAATTGACGAGACTTTAGATCTTACTCACTCGAACACTCTACCAGATCCACCATTAGCTGCGGTGGTTGCGGCTGGCGGAGATTCTCCGCATCCGCCGGAGAACCGAGATTAAGTGTGTCAAGCAACCATTGATCACGATTAACGGAGCAAGTAGAGAACCATTCTTCACCAGCAAAGTTTTGGTGAAGAGAAAAAGACAGAGCCGAGAGGCGCGTGGGTTGATTATGTGCGACGCGATCATATTTATCCATCATGTTCTCTATATCTGTGTTTGTTGATACAAAGATCAACGTGTCAAGATCTTCGTTTGGTAGCTGGTATTTCACACTGATATTGCTTTTCCTTATCCAAAAAGTTTCCAACGACATATTCATTATTACTAGAGATTTTCTCAAATCAAATAATATTATTTTTGAGTATAAAATCTCTTTCCAAGGTAACGAAGTGGCAATCGAGGAAGCAAAAAAGTTAGAAGTGGAGTATGTTAGTTGCAAGGAGAGAATAACAGAGAAGAAATTGAGAGACAAAGGTACATTCTTGAACTTAAATTCTAGGGTTCAATGTAGATTATCGTAGCAAGAGTGTGTGAAAGTGATGTAATTTGGGTTTGGATAGAGTAATTTGAGATAAACGAGAAAGAAGAGAAAATACATGGACTGGAAAGCTGAAAATTGCGAGATGGTTTTGTCTTGGCAAATGAATTTGGTCTGAAAGAGAATATAAGTAAGATATGAAAGTAACGGGGTAATTTGTCCATAAATCTAGTGTTGTCCTTGGCTTTTGAGAAAGAAAGACATGTAATTGACCGTAGTGCCACTTAATAATGAGCGAATTACCAGGTTTTTGGTTTGTGAAGGTAACGTACGACCAGTGAGGAGAAAAAAAATGAAAACGACATCGGAAAAAGGTGAAATGGATCGTGAGTACATTGATTATAATACTTAAAGTGTGCAATATGTCCTGAAAGAGATTAATATGTCGATGTCCATAAGAACAATGACATAGTACAATAGTTCGTATCAATTAAGATAGCCATATGTCTTATTATCCATGATTCTATAATTTCATTATTCGTATGGACATAAGTATTGACATGAGATTTAAATACATGGACATGCACATATATCTCATATGCCCATGATTTTACAATATTAATGGTTGTATGGAGTTATGTGTTCACATGAGATTTCAATACATGAACATGGACATGTAAAATTTTATATTCATGGACATATGTTTCATTGTCTATGATTGTACATTGTCATTGTTCGTATGAACATAAATATTGACATGACATTTAAATACATGAACATGGACATGTACATTTTCCTACCAATGGACATATGTCTAAAATGTCCATGATTCTACAAGATCATTGGTCATGTATATGTATATATTGACATAAGATTTCAATAAATGACATGTACCATTTCATATTCATCATAATGGACATACGTCTTATATATCCATTATTCCACAATATCATTGTTTTGTATAGACATATTTATTGCCATGACTTTTAAGGACATGGGCAAAACAGAGTTGTAAGCACATGGACAGTATAACATAAATATGGTAATTCATAAACATTTTTTAGTCCAATATATGGAGATAAGCATGTATTTCATACACATGTTGTAAGGGCATGGACAAAATCCAAAACTAAACATGATCCGGTGAGCATGGACAAATTACCATATTGTCTTGGTAAACGGTGTATGTCCATGTCTATTCCAAAATATTAGATATGGACATGAACCAAGCATTACATTAACAATATGCTAAATAAATCGAAATACAAGAAATAGACACAGACAAGTATCTACATCGACATTGAAGAAATGGGCATGGATATACATTTGATTATTTCCCTATAATATACAAGTATCTACATTGGCATAATAATACTCATTACATTACATAACATAACAAAAGTCTAACGAGGGACATGGACAAACTATAAAGAAAAGTTTAATGAGAAAAAAATGGGTATGGATAAAAAATAGTAAAATAATTGGAGAGAGAAAATGAGGTAAGACATAATTTATAATTTTGAATAGTGTCATGACATTTTTAATAATTTATTTTGGAAACATAAATTTTTGATAAATTTTCTAAATTTTATTGTACTTATAATTCAATTAAATTTTATTATTAACGATTAAAAATAATATTAAGTATCAAAATAATAAGTAACTACTAGCTATTCTGACATTAGAGGGAGATTTTACCAAAGAGTGCGATGAAGCATTTCTCACATTGAAGAGAGCTTTAGTTAGTGCACCGATAGTTCGGCCACTGGATTGGGAACTACCTTTTGAGATTATGTGTGATGCGAGTGATTGCGCAGTTGGAGCTATTTTGGGGCAGAAAATGGACAAGAAGTTGCATGTAATCTACTATGCTAGCCGAACACTCGATGATGCTCAATGAAAGTATGTAACTACAGAAAAAGAACTCTTGGCTATCGTTTTTGCCTTTGAGAAGTTCAGATCTTATCTTGTCGGTTCTAAAGTGATTGTACACATGGATCATGCCGCTCTTAAATATCTTCTCTCCAAGAAAGATGCTAAGCCTAGGCTGCTTCGTTGGGTATTGTTACTGCAAGAGTTTGATTTGAGATCAACAACAAAAGAGGTGTAGACAATGGAGTTGCTGACCACCTTTCGAGACTACGAATTGACGATTCTGTTCCCCTCAATGATAGCATACGGGAAGAACAAGTTTATCGTATACACACCACTCATAAGGCTCGTCAGTTGCCCGCTGATCCTCCTCGCGTTCCAGGCACTCCGTGGTTTGCCAATTATGCCAACTATCTCGCTGCAGACGTTAACCTTCCTGAGTTTCATGGGTACAAGAAAAAGAAGTTTTTGAGGGATGTCAGACAATACTACTGGGATGCTCCTTACCTGTACAAGCAATGCTCTGATGGCATCTTCAGACGATGTGTTTCTGAAATGAGATTCCTGCTATATTATTCCATTGTCATGGTTCTTTATATGCAGGTCACTTCGCCATTTTCAAGACCGTCGCGAAGGTTCTTCAATCAGGTTTCTTGTGGCCCACAATGTTTCGTGACACATACTCATTTGTTTCGACATGTGACTCTTGTCAGCGACAAGGTAACATAAGTAGAAGAAAGGAGATGCCACAAAACTTCATTCTCGAAGTTGAGGTGTTTGATGTCTGGGGAATTGATTTTATGGGACCTTTCCCCATATCTTTTGGGAACCAATACATACTTGTTGCTGTGGATTATGTGTCTAAGTGGGTTGAAGCAATAGCTAGTCCGACCAATGACGCCAAGGTGGTTGTCAAGATGTTCAAGCATATCATATTTCCTAGGTTTGGTATTCCGAGGATTGTGATTAGTGATGGTGGTTCTCACTTCATTAACCAAACGTTTAACAATCTGCTGAAGAAGTACGGAGTTCATCACAAGGTTGCTACACCATATCACCCTCAAACGAGTGGTCAGGTGGAAGTCTCTAATCGAGAGATCAAAAGCATTCTGCAGAAAACCGTTTGTACAACCAGGAAAGATTGGTCAACTAAGTTGGATGATGCTCTTTGGGCCTATAGAACCGCTTTCAAGACACCATTAGGAACAACTCCGTTCCATCTGTTGTATGGTAAAGCCTGTCACCTTCCAGTCGAGCTCGAATACAAGGCTAATTTGGATATCAAACATCTCAACTATGATATCAAATCTGCCTCGGAAAGGAGGTCACTACAAATACATGACTTGAAGAGATCCGACACTTGGCTTACGACAACTCGAGGATTTACAAAGAACGGACAAAGACCGCCCATGATAAACGTATCCTTAACATGAGTTTTGCTGCTAATGATGAAGTTCTTTTGTTTAACTCCCGTTTGAAATTTTTTCCTGGAAAGCTTAGGTCAAGGTGGTCGTGTCCTTTCACCATCAAGGAAGTCAGACCGTATGGAGCCGTGGTTATGCTCAATAAACAGGGGGAAGAATTTGTAGTGAATGGGCAGCGTCTTAAACCATATTTTGGTTTCCCCGACAAAGTCAATGAAGATTTCATCTCTTTGACTGATATAACCACCACATAGCGTCTTTCTTAGTCAAGATATTTGACTATAAACAAGCGCTGAGTGGGAGGCAACCCACTAATAGGCTAGTTTTTGCTTGATTTTTTGTTTGTTTTTTTAGTCGAAGTTGTCTTCTGTTTTCAGGAAACTGGTACGAGAGTATGGCCTGTTCGATCCACACGAAATCGATTGTGCAACAGGAGGTGAGGAAAGCCGCACGATCTGCCGATCGACAAAAGGGCACACATCGATCGATCGGCAGCCCGGTTGTGTTTGCGCACGATCCATCGATCGATCATAACGTTATGCCCGATCGATTTCCTTCTTGCGCACGATCTGTTGACCGAAGTTAGCTTGTTCCACCCCAAACTCTTCATAAGACCGATTGATCTAAGGGTGCTCGATCGATCCCTACCTCCAGGTACGTTTTCCAAATCCGAGAACAATTTTCAATTACTTCTTTTGCTTCCTTTCATTCTACCTCTCACTAATTTTCACACTGAGACGTTGTGAAGTAAGTCTGGGGGAGAACCGTTTGTTTGCTAATGAAGTTTCTCTCTTTTGTTTTGCTTTTGAGTCTAACATTGTTTTAGATAAGCGTTTGTCGGTTCAAGAACTATGATTTCTGAGGATTGGTACATTTCATAGGACTTAAAACTACCATTTGTGTGATTTCTAATGAGCATTGTTGACTATTAGACAACTAGAGATCCATCAGTTGTTCGTTTTAAAACCACTTCCTCTCGATTGTTTCGAAAATCCGGTATCAACTTCAAACTTAACCTGATTTAATTTCATTGTCTAGAGGGTTGGTATACATTAGATCGGACTATCAATCTCACTCTGAGAACCTCCCCGAAAAGTTATGTTTTCCTTTTCTCAAAGCTTCTTGCACTTTAAATTTCAACAAAAATCGAAGTAAGCCTAGGGTAAAAGTTTCTCAATGACGCTGCTTGTTCTTAAGGTAAACTAGACAGTTCCAAGGACACGTCCAAGGACATAATCTTGTTTACCTTAGTAACTCGCTTACTGAGAGAAACTTCAATGAAGCTATTCGCATTACACACCTTTGAAATTGCAAGAGGAAAAATTACTGATTAAAAGAAAAAACAATGATACCCTAGAAAAGTAGAGAGAAATCGGTTTAAAAAGAAAAGAATAAGAGGAAAAGAACCACAACATGGTGGTTACTTAGTGTTGGGAATGAGTCCATGTGTCTTTTGATCGATATTCTCTGGATAAGGCCGCACTTAGACTCTTAAAATGTTGCTGTCGTGATCTAGAACTTTTGGGTCTGATGTTGGAGTTAGGATTGACTAGTTGTTAAGTCTGGGGGAAGTATAAGGTGGTCTTTCTCTTATCGAATGAATCGAGTGTTCTTTGCTCAGGTTTTGAGATGTTAAATTCCTATGATGAATGAGTTCTTGAGTTTGTATCTTCCTGTTAGATCCTTGTATATTTGCTTGAGGACAAGCAAAAAGCCAAGTCTGGGGGAATTGATATACCTCATTTATACCAATTTATAGCTTACTTATTCATATGTTTTCTTTAGTCTTTGTCGTGTTCTTAGAGTCTTTTCAGGTACAAAACGCAAGGATACTTTGGATTCCACATGCTGAGCAAGAGTGGAGCTTAACTTTGGATTTTTCCACTTCGAGTTGAACGATCGATCAAGCAACACCAAGATCGATCGATCATAACTTTAGATAGGGAAACTTGCACTCGATCTGATGACCGACTCCTCACGCCTGACACGATCGACCCCCACTCATCTATGTTATGTGAACGATCGATTGCAAGACGTAACACTCAGAGATCGATCGAGCCGTTTAAGGAGAAGTTGCGCACGATCCTTTGCACAAAATGGAAGCTTCACGATCGAATGAAAAAAGGTTGATCGATCGGGCAGTCTAAGGATCGATCGATCCACGACTCTGTGAAGCAAAAAGGGAATTTCCTTATTTCGTGCCAGTTGGTTTTATTCTATATATTAGGTTAAAAAACACGTTTTGAGACATGCTTTTACGGAGAGAAAAAACAGCAGACTCTTATTGTAACCTAGAGGGAAGGATTAAGATCTCTACATCCTTAGAGAAGATCCATGAACCTCTATTGCATATACTCTGAGTTTTGAATGAATTTCTTTACAATTGCTTGCTTGTTCTCTATTTCCATGTCTGAGTAGTTCATAGTCAGGTTTAGGGTATTCTAAGGATCTTAAAGGGATTAAGGATGAGAAACAAATAGGTCTCAATTACGGAATCTCAACCTAGAAACATGGTTAATGCTTAGGTTAGAGTAGCTAACTAATCTATGATCTCAGGTTGCTTATTATCCTAGAAGTTTAATAAGAACCAGAACCTTTCTAGGAAAGCAACACCTTCACTACCAACGAGAGTTGATGCTAGGTTGGGTTATGGACATTTAGGAACTGTTAATATTGCATGGCTAGATTCCCAAAACTAACGTGGACCTCTAGGATCTAGCATAGTGATTATTGCTGCGAGAGTAGGTTAGTCAATTGTTATTTCTTAGTCGAGAGTGGAACTGATCTTGCCTTGAATAGATTCCTCATCCTACCCTTGATTTCCTTGTGAATCCCCTAAACCTGATACCTTAGATATTTTTTACATTAATTTCCTAGTTACACTCGATTGCACTAAAAACATCTACCGACTTAGTTATAGTTAAATAATCAAATCGTTAGTGTGGCAATTGGTCTTCATGGATTCGATCCCTAAATACTATTACGTTTGTTGTGAACTTGCAGTAGGATATAGGGTTAAAACTCGTTGTATCAATAGTACAATAGTTCGTATCAATTAACATAGCCATATGTCTCATTATCCATGATTCTATAATTTCACTATTAGTATGGACATAAGTATTGACATGAGATTTAAATACATGGACATGTACATATATCTCATATGCCTATGATTTTACAATATTAATGGTTGTATGGAGTTATGTGTTCACATGAGATTTCAATACATGAACATGGACATGTAAAATTTTATATTCATGGACATATGTTTCATTGTCTATGATTGTACATTGTCATTGTTTGTATGAACATAAATATTGACATGACATTTAAATACATGAACATGGACATGTACATTTTCCTACCAATGGACATATGTCTAAAATGTCTATGATTCTACAAGGTCATTGGTCGTGTATACGTATATATTGACATAAGATTTCAATAAATGACATGTACCATTTCATATTCATCATAATGGACATACGTCTTATATATCCATTATTCCACAATATCATTGTTTTGTATAGACATATTTATTGCCATGACTTTTAAGGACATGGGCAAAACAGAATTGTAAGCACATGGACAATATGATATAAATATGGTAATTCATAAACATTTTTTAGTCCAATATATGGAGATAAGCATGTATTTCATACACATGTTGTAAGGGCATGGACAAAATCCAAAACTAAACATGATCCGGTGAGCATGGACAAATTACCATATTGTCTTGGTAAACGGTGTATGTCCATGTCTATTCCAAAATATTAGATATGGACATGGACCAAGCATTACATTAACAATATGCTAAATAAATCGAAATACAAGAAATAGACACAGACAAGTATCTACATCGACATAGCATTGAAGAAATGGGCATGGTTATACATTTGATTATTTCCCTATAACATACAAGTATCTACATCGACATAAGAATACTCATTACGTTACATAATATAACAAAAGTCTAACGAGGGACATGGACAAACTATAAAGAAAAGTTTAATGAGAAAAAAACGGATATAGATAAAAAATTGTAAAATAATTGAAAAGAGAAAATGAAGTAAAACATAATAGATGATTTTGAATAGTGTCATGATATTTTTAATAATTTATTATTGTACTTATAATTCAATTAAGTTTTATTATTAACGATTAAAAATAATATTAAATATCAAAATAATAAGTAACTACTAGCTAGCGTGATTATTGTTGGGAAGGTGTAATACAATATTCTTTCAGCAGCCGTAACCGCGTCCTCATTAACCTCAAGACTCTTCTTAGCTGTGTTGATGATTACTGCTAAATTCTAACTATTTGCAAGATTTTCCTCTTGAATTGTATGGTCTTGTAATTCATCCTAATAACTTTGATGATCTGTTTTTTTTTTTAAACAGAATTTTTTTTTTTTATGTTTCCCTTATTTTCTTTTGTTGACTAAAATCTTTGTACACAATGTCACTTGGAATTTTTGGATTGTGTAGATATAATAGAACAAAAATTCTGATAAGATTACGGGAAAACTTTATTATTGGTATATAGATAAGTCCTACATGAATTGAGATAAAAGATTAATAATATACATGAATAATATTCTATAATTAATGTCGATGATCTCTGTAAAAAAAGTCATTGGCCATGTGAGCATATACTAATAACTGAACACGTACAATAAATCCATTTTGTAAAAAGAGACAATTGATATATACATTAACTGTTAAAAAATAAGTCATTCCAGGAAAAAAAAGTGACAAGAGTTAAAATACAAATGGATAGTGCAAACCATATGAATCAAAATCATTACTACTCTTAATGAAGGAACTCAAAATCTCTCTACTTCTCCTCAATCACAACTATTCCTTTTACTTCTTATTTTTTTTATTGAATTTGGGCTCACAATAAAAACCTCCACCATAAACAGAAGGTTTGAATTGCTTCTTCATTTGATTTATTCGAAACTTCTCGCACGAAACTAAGCAAACACAGGAGCTCACATTTTCTTATGTGAATTTGTGTCATGACACAAATGTAAAATGTGTCGGAGTTTGTCTTCTTTCCTCTTCGTCAACCCCACAATTATCACATGATTGACACAATGATTTATTCTTCTTTGTCTAACTTAAACAAACCACTTAAACCAGATTGGTTTAATCAATTATGTTCATAAAAATTGGCATGCAATACTCTTGTTTTCATTCATGTTATCAATTAATAAACAACAAGGATGTTATAACTATTGATTACACAACACAATTTGGGTAAAATTAATTTAATTTTGGAAACATTAGTTTGGTTAAAACTAATTTGGTTATTTTCATTTGGTTTAGGCTAGAATTTGTCGGTTCTAATTTGATTTGTCTTATAGTTTTTTGGTACATAATTACTTACTGCATTACCAACATAGTTCTTATAATTTGGTGCATGTACGCGTAAGCTACTGATAAACTCTCGATGTCGGTTTGCATAAAATTAAGGTAATAGTGTCTATAGTTTCCTTTCAGGCTTGATCACACAAAATTAAACTTGAATTAGGTAATTACATGATTATATAGTAATTAATACAAACATAAAAGTCATGAGAGAATTTCTTCATTTTGGGACTACTTCCTATAATATGAAACCCAATACATGTGAAATTGGTTATATAAGTTTTTATTATAAACTTAGGGTTTGTATCCATATTATTAGTACTACTACCATAATTGTGCAGGTTCAACTAATTAGGAGTAATTAAAGATATGATTAACCAAAACGTTTCCTAAAATAGCAAAAGTATAACCATGTGTAATTTTCTCCCAACTACTTAACTAGTATAACTCATTGTATAAAATTTCAAATATTCAAATATTTTCGATTAAATTCACCAAATTTTTGAACTTTCCCCTCCGAGAATTCAAATGTTATTGGTCGGCCTAATACATCAATGAAGTATTTTAGCATCATTCATTCAACGAAATAGTTGAAATTTTAAAGAAACAAATCTAAAATTTCAAACCCGAATTTTTGATTTCAAACCTAAAGGTTCTTGAACTAGTCCCAAGTTATGTTGTTGTATTGCAGATTCCTAATGTTGTTGTAATGGTGTTGTTCTTCTTCATTTCATATAAGTAGACAACATTCTTCTTCAATCTTACATATAACTTGACAACAAACTATTCTAATCTTTTACATATAAACTAGTCTTTAAACAACAACATATAGAAATATAAAAAATACACAAGCAACCATAACAATGTTCTTTAGACTCTTGATCTCCATTTTGCAATCAGTCAAATTCTTCTTGAGATCTTCTACAGTTTCACGATAATCCTTGCCAACTCGCTCTACTTCATCAATTGCAAGTATTCATGCTTTTTTGTATAACTATTGCATCAGCTTCAATGTTCTCAATCTTCTCAATGAGATCCAAAACCTCTTCAAGCACAGAATGATCCGCCCACTTAAAGCAATTGCTCCATCGATTCTGTTTTAGAGTTACCTTCCAATTAAACATAATCCCTTCAGAAATTGCTAGAAATTAACAGCAAAACTTACTACTTCAGATCCTTGAGGACAAGTGTAGAACATTCTTCCCGAATTTTTTTGTAGTTAAAGACGTCATCTGAACAACGGACTCCTCACATCGAGAATTTTTTTTCAAATTTCAATCAAAAATTCAAACAAACATAGCAAATCGTTAACTATCCTAACACATTCCCAAATTCAACCATATTGGAACAAAATTTAATCAACTCTTGCTGTTTCCTGTTCTTCTTCTTCTTCTTCTTCTTCTTGTAGAATCGGTTCTTCTCGAGTTTCTTCTCGACTTTCTTCTTCTTCTCGAGTTTCTTCTTCTTCCATCTCTTCTTCTTGTACACGTGTTTCTTCTTCTTCCATCTCTTCTTCTACTTCCTCTGTCGCTTCTAAATCTTCTTCTTCCATTTGTTCCTTTTTCTCCTGTGTCCCTACTGTTTCATCTTCTTCTGTTTCTTCCTTTTCCTCTGTCTCTTTTGATTCTTCCTCTCCGATTTCTTCCTCCTCCGCCGGTGGCGTAACATCTTCGTCTACTTTTTCGAGAACAACTGGCTTAGTTTCAACGATTAAGTAAGGCCCATATTCCTTTTTTCTCGCTGCATTCTTCGTTCTCGCCATGGATTATGATTGTGAAGCCGGAGGTGGATCCGCCAGTGGTTGAGAGAGATTGATTGAATTTCGAGAGGAATCGAGAGAGAATCGAAATCAGAATCGTCCCAGGATCGAAAGAGATTACCGAGTTAGTGGATTCGTCAAAGGATTTTGGTATGGTTGGGTTAGGGTTATTTTTTATGCAACCGATTCAATTCATAATTTTTCCTTGCACCAATTATACTCGGGTTTAATGAATTTTAACTCATTTCCAAATTGGTAACGGGGTTGGAGCCCAATAAACTGGTTGAGCCACGTAATTAGCATCAAAAGTTTGGATAATTGCGTAAACAACCACCTCCCAATTTAATAACTTATTTTTTAATTCAATAGAAAATATGAGGAGTAGTAACGATCAAAAATCGTGCAATCTAGAGCCCTTAAGCAATTGATCCAAACCATATACTTTACTAATAACTCAACATAGAATTATAAAAGTTTAGTTACTATAACCAGAAGAAAACATATCATTAAATGTAAACATATTAAAGGCTATAAGATGTTTTAGATTATATGATTGTAGAGTTTTAGGAAATTGGTTTGAAGTAAGTTGTGAATGATGGTTCATTCCAGAATGTAGTTGTTATACATCTTTTGTATGAACATAAGTGAAATTTGTACCTACCGCATTTAATATATGACGTACATATTTACTTAACCTCATAATATCACGCACACCAAAAAGTCGATACAAATCTAGAAACAAAATGGATGAGATCTCAAAGGACAACGACGCAGAAACCAGAACTTTGATCTCTTCACTTCCTTCAGACATAGATTTCCATGGCAACAAGCTGTTTAAGTACCAAGAATGTTGGTACGACAACAAAAGTCTTCAAGGAATTCTTAATTTCCAACGAGGTTTCGAGCCACAGGATACGGACATAATCGTCGCTTCGTTCCCCAAATCTGGAACTACTTGGCTCAAAGCTCTCAGTCGCTGTCCTCGAGAGATCCAAACATTCTTCTTCTTATGATGATCATCCTCTTCTACTCATGGCCTAGTACCACTTCTTGTGCTCAGGCTATACAGTGAAACTCGAAGCCAGATCTGACCAATATGTTATCATCACCGAGGCTATTCTCGACTCACGTGCCGTTCCACACTCTGCAAGAGGCTCTCAAGAACTCTCCTTGTAAGGTTGTGTACGTGTGGAGGAATGTGAAAGACGCGTTGGTGTCACTTTGGTATTTTGAGTGTGCGAATCTAAAGCTAGGAGAAGAGAGAACCTTGTTAGAGTCAATGTTCGAGTCCCTTTGCAAAGGAGTTGGCTATTATGGACCATTTTGGGAACATGTCTTGAGCTACTGGAGAGGAAGCTTAGAAGACTCTAAGAAAGTGTTGTTCTTGAGGTTTGAGGAGTTGAAAACAGAACCTCCTACTCAGGTTAAGAAACTTGCAGAGTTTTTGGATTGTCCTTTTACTGTGGAAGAAGAAGATAGCGGATCTGTGGAAGAGATATTGGAACTTTGCTCACTGCATAACTTGAAGAATTTGGAGATCAACAAGACCGGAAAAACGGCTAGAGGTGTCGATCACAAGAACTTTTTCCGTAAAGGAGAAGTCGGTGACTCGAAGAATTATCTGACTCCTGAAATGGAGATAAGAATTGACATGATTTCGATAAACAATTTCGAGGCTATGATTTGAAATTCTGAGTGCTTTGTGCTTTCGTTGATGTTCGTTGTTATATCCCTTGATGTCAAATTTGTTGTTATGGAACTTGATATTGAACACTAATGGTTCTATAATAGTTAAATTCAAATAAAATTATGTCCTATGATTTTTAAATAATTGAATAAATACTTAAACAATTAAACTAATTTCGTACTGTTATGACACAACATGCACAAGCAAGTCAATGACTTGCTATTCATTTCATTTTTATTGGTATAAACTAACGTTGTTTGACGTGTGTTAGACATATTCATCTATTCATTTGAATAGGTCTTGTTCGTTTGCTGGTCGCTGGCGACTGCGACCAAAACATGTTCGTTTCGTAGTTGCTGGTTCAGCGACCGGTCGCAGCGACCAACGATTGCAATTTTTGATCGCTGTTTAAAACAGCGATTTGCGGCGACTAAAATTCAAAATTACTAATTTACCTTTAATTTTTAGTAAATTCACAAAAAAAACCCAGCGATCAGTCTCTGGTCGCGCGACCACTAAACGAACAACACATCGACTGTCAAACGAATAAAAACTAAATTTTTTGGTCGCAGTCGCTGATCGCTGGTCGCGGTCGCAGTCGCCAGCGACTAGCAAACGAACAAGGCCATAGTCACTGCTCATTAGGACTGTGAATACAGTATCCGTATCCGTATCCGTTTTTGTCTTCTGAAAAACGGATATTTGGGTAAAACGGATAACAAATACGAATATTGATTTTACAGATTGGAGGATAAAGAATACGGATAACGGATATCCGTTTTTTTTACAGAATATTTTTAATATCTTTTAAATATTTTAAATAGATTTTTAAATATTTTAAAATTTAAATAATAAAAAAACAATAAAAAGCCAATAAATATTCGCAGATATTTTTAGTCCGGATATCCGTCAAAACTCCCAATTTTGATATGTTGTCATGCATTTTTGCATGTTGTAGCATTAATTCTAACAAGACAGAGTTCATATTATAAATATTCTCCATTTGAATTAACATCTGATATGAAGCATGATGTTTCCCATCTCCGTGTTTTTTGGTGTGTGGTTTTTTTTTGCCTTATAACGCCACCACAAATAACAAAAATGGGACCACAAAAGAGATTAAAAATATATACTGGATATACATCACCAAGTATAATTTGATATCTTGAAGCAGAAACTGGTGATATATTTACGGCACATTTTGCCGATTGCCATTGTAAAGAAGTTCCTAAAGATATTACATGGTGTACATCGTTGTTATTACACCTTGATGTCCCCTACAAAACAACATGACTTGAAGTTTAGAAAGTTGTACATTTACAAAATATGGCAAATCAATTTCCAGATTCGTCCGCTAATACAAAAAGGATGACAAAATCATATATACCGCTGGAAATGTTCCATCAAGATTTAATGTTCCAAAAGAACAAAGTGATGGAAATGTAGCAAATGAACCTAGAGTTCAACTGAAATGGGGGAGTCCGATGAGATCAAAAGATAAAACTTCACAAAAAAAAAAGAAATTGGGAGAAGAAATGAATGAGAAAGGTCTAAAAGAACCATACATAGAAAATTCCTGAAGAAGAAAATGATATACAAAAACATGAGATTTCCATAAACTATGCCCAAAATGAAAAATTATGGGTAAGACATTAGATAGAGGATAATGATGAAATTTTCTCATTCATTGTAATTAAAGAAATTGATCATGAAAGTGATGATCCATATCCAAGTTCTATATCAAAATTTAAGACTATCTAATTGGGAGAAATAGAAAATGGCCATAAAACTGCATTATTCTCCCTCAATAAAAGACATATTTTTGGATCTATTGTTATAACAGCAGAACATGTAAATCATGTTGGGTACAAACGGGTTTTTTTTTGGAAAGTAAATGAGAAAACTTAGCTCACAAGATATAAAGCCCGATTTGTTTCCCAAGGATTTTCTCAAAGACCGAGAAGTGATTGTGAAGAAACATATTTCCCGGTAATGGATGCAATTACTTTTAGATTTTTGATGAGCTTAGCGGCATAAAAAAATCCGGAAATGAATCTAATGGAAGTTGTGACAACATATCTATATGGATCACTTGATAGTGATATATACATGAAAATTTGAGAAGTATTAAAAATGCCAAAAGCATTAGACTCAAAGTCTAAGGAAATATGTTTAATCAAATTACAACGAACAATTTACGATTAAAACAATCCAGACGCATGTGCTAAAATCGTTTAAGTGAATATTTGTTGAGTAAAGGATATACCAAAAATGTGATACACCCTTGTGTATTTATTAAGAATTCTTTATCTGGATTTATGGTCATTGTTATAAATGTTGATGACGTGAACATAATTGAAACTCAAAATGAGACTAATCATGCAATAACTCATATGAAAGAAGAGATTGAAACGAAAGATCTTGGATAGACAAAAATCTTTCTGGGTCTCTAGATCGACAATCTTCAGAAAGGAATATTTATACATCCATCAAATTATATGAAAGGATCTTTAAAACACTTTTACATGGATAAGGCGACTCCTTTGAGTACTCCAATGGTTAATAGATCACTTATTGATAATGATCCATTCCGACCTTGAGAAGATAACAAAGAGGTATGAGGTCCTGAAATACTTTATATGAGCGCTATTGGTGGATTCATGTATCTTGTAAATTGTACCCAACCAGATATAGCATTTCCTACAAATCTGCTCGCAAGATATAGTTCATTCCCTACGAAGAAACACTAGAATGACATTAAACATGTCGTTCGTTATCTCCAAAAAACAATTGACTTGGGATTATTGTATCCTAGAAACTCCAACGTTGGTTTAGTTCGTTTATCTGGTTTTGAAGGTGCAAGCTATTAATTAGATCCACATAAAGCCCAATTTCAAAGAGTTTTGCTTTTAAAGTTGGAGATACTACAATTTCTTGGCGTTCCCAAAAGTATATTGTAGTCGCTACTTCCTCAAATCATGCAGAAACAATTACACTTCATGAAACATGTAGAGAATATGTGTAACTCAAATCTATGACTCAACACTTACAAGAAACAAGCAAAATAATCAAAAAGGAGAAGCCAATGAAACTGTTTGAAGACAATGCTTCATGTGTTGCTCAACTCAAAGAAGATTTTATCAAAAGCGATTGACCAAAGCATATTTCCCCAAAGTTTTTCTTATACACACGAGAAATCGAGAAAAACCAAGAATCGTATATGTAATATATACGTTCAACAGACAATGCAACAAATTTATTCACAAAGGCGCTTCCCACTACAACATTCATAAAATGTTCATAACATCGTGATTCACCATGTAAAAAATTGTGATGAGAAGATTATATCCATTATTTTCAGGGGGAGTTTGTGTCATTGTACTCTTTTTTCCTTCACATTGTGTTTTCCTACAGGTTTTTCCAAGGAAACGAGGCAACAAAAGACGATAAAAACATGACGCATGAAACTCCCCCTTGTAACGCTTGAGGCTAGTCTTCTCGCAAATTGGTTGGCTTTTGGAGATGAGATACTCGTTGATTCCAACTAAAATTTATGTTCCAATAAACTCCAATTATTGAGGAGAGATCCGAATTTAGGCCGAGCCAATGGTTGTTAATAGCCATTTGCTCTGCTCAAAAATTTTCTAGGCGTTACGATTTCACTCGCGTATTGCATAGCGAGTTACTAAGAAAACAAAAAATAAATTGGGGACTAGTATATTGATGGATATTTAGGATTACATATTAAATATTAGGAAAATTAACGTGGTATACTGGTTAAAATGGTAATAATTACCCGGATAATGTAGTCCGACTCCCTCAATATACATTGAGTATTTTATCACGTTTTACATAAATAACGGGCAAACAATCATATTCTTCCTCTAGAAACACTAATGGTATGTTGTGACTCTTTTTCATCTATTTCTTTTGTTTTTTCTTATTTTATTCTGCTTTTTTATAGTTTATGCATGCCAATCACAGATATAGGTTTAATACTCGATTTCTAACATAAGAATATCAAAAACTTAAATTATTACAAAATTCCAGTTTTTTGGCCGATTTACTTCAAATCGCCACAACGAAACTCCAAACAGCGCTTTTCCGGGCAAAATTCCAAACATGGTGTTTTCTCTAGTGTAGAATCTTCAAAACAAATTTCTACGTGTAAAAGACGAATGTCCAAAAGGCTCTGAGCGCCCATAAGATGCAGCAGAAATCCGTCAACGCCTTAGTTGGGGAGGGTGTTAAAGATCACGAGCGTGGAAAAAAACCTTTTCGAATGATCTTGTACAACACAAGCTACTCTAATAAGACTATATATTCAGCTTGGTCCATAAAACTCTTAAGTTACATTTAACTTTTCCTATTGTCGGACCTATCCAATTACCAGCATAAGTGCATCGCTTATGGATCTGGAATTCATCATTGTTACCTTCCAGGTTTGCTAACCTCCATTCTTGGGAATTTTCAAATGCTTGCGACCAAAAGCACATTAGTTTCTTGTGGCTTCCTAGCATAGAGCTTGCTATTCTTAGACTTCTGTAAGTGCCATGATAACACAAAGTGTTTAACTCTATTATCCTACTGCAAGTGCACATAAAAATAAATTAGTATTCTAGAGATCAAATCCACGAAGACCAAAGAGTTACACTATCAATCTCTAAATACAACTTAAGCTAAGACAAGACATTATAGTTGGGGTGATTGAAATTAAACAAATCATGCAATGAAATGATATAAATTTGATAATAAAAACATCAAGTTCAGGAAATCATCAAGAAATTAGAGATCTAAAAAAGGACACTATTCATGGTATAAGTCAAATCGATTCTTGAACACAGAACACAAATGTATAGCAAATCAATTTTCCTAGCATTGACTACTATCTGTAGCAAATTGATTGAAAAACTACTCAGACATAGCAAAAATGACAAACAAAAAGGAATTGATAAACAAGATGAAAATACTGAATTAAAATAAAATAGAGTTAAGAAATCTTCTCCAAATTGTAGAAGTAAAAATCTCTCTTGCTTCTTGAAGCGCTAGAGAAAATATAAAAGTGGGTAAGAATAATTGTGAAAGTATTACTCAAAAGGTGGCAAAAACCTCTAATCTTAAGACCCTAAAAATCTTTTTGGTACATATCAAGTTAAACATGGAGGAATAAGCAAACTTCCAAATTTTACATGTGCATGATCGATCGGTCTGGAAGAGGATCAATCGGCCCAAGGTGAGCTCGGTATATATTCAATCATCTTGATCGATCCTTGGATCATATGTTGTTTCATCGTAAATGCTAAACCAATCGGTTTAGAGGTGGATTGGTCAGTCCTTGGGTCCGAACAACCTGAACAAGAGACTTGTTGATCCATCGATCCTATGTATCTTCTTAGTTAAAATGGAATCAATCGTTCAAAGTGGGGACTGATAGGTTTGAGCTCGTAAAGTCCACTAGTTTTGATCATTTTTGCCTCGTTCCATTATTTGAGTGCCCAAATCCATCATAGCTTGTTTTTGACCTGAAAAGATTCAAAAATGACTACAAAAGAATTGAAATACCATAGAAAAGAAGAAAAAAAAGAAACACAATATATTAACTACCCCAAAGTTAGTCATTTGCTAATCCTTAAGCAAACAGAAAAACCTAGATAGGAAAAGTAGAGTGAAAACATGGAAACTCATTTTGTCCTAAAAATGCACAAAAAACCCCTTTAGTGAGCCATATGAGAAATTCCTTAGACTTTACATCTGCCCCGAACAAATTCCACAATCTAGATGATAAATCCGAATTCACCATACCAACCTCTTAAGTTATCTAAGTGTGGTCTCATCAAGGGAGTATCGATCAAAGGATACATGGATTCTTCTTCAGTCACAACCTGATCACACAGACTATCTTCCCAATGGTTTCTTTCCTTTATTTTCTTTCATTTTGCAGCCGATTTTCCCCTACTTATCTAGAGTATTATTTAATTTTTCTATAAGTTTCACAACCAATTTTTTCCTACTTACCTATGGTAACATTTTATTTTTTCTTTCAATTACATCTTTAGTAATTTTAAAATGTATGTAACGAATGGCTTCATTGAAATTTTGTCCTCGGCCTCCTAACTTGGCTTCCACCTTTGCATGATCATTACTTCAAAAGTGAAATGCTTAGCATACAACAACTTAGGTTTTCCAACAGTTATAGATCTTTGTCAAGCTTGAAACAATGGTCACTTAAGTTCCTGTAAATATGATCATTCCTCGAAAAGTCATAATTTCTTACAACGATTTTGACTCAATAAAACAGAAGTTGGCTCAAGAAAACATCAAAATAACTCAAAATAAAAGAAAAACAAATGAAACAAAAGTTGTGTTAGTCATGAAAAATATCCTCCCCTGTACTTACTACTATACACCAGAAAGTCGCACGAAAAGAAAATACAATAAGAAAAAACACAAAGAAGATATGAAAAGGGACAAGTAAAAGAAATGATCAAACTCTATTGGTCATACGGACTGAAGCTCTCTTGATGACATGGTGCTCGAAGAAAACGTGATAGACGATGGTCAATGCTCTCGTCGTCTTCCTCATCATCAATTGTAGCAGTGCTCCTGTGTCCAACATTAACGGGTCTATCATTAGCAGCTCTGGTGTCCACGTCAGCTTGCGTAGTCTTGGAAGGATTTGTAAAGCAAGAAGGTGTTGGTACCTTGACTTTCCTAAGTGCATCCTAAATATGTTGCATCATAGTGTGCTTCCTGCTTTCATTCTCATGCAAATTGAGGAAGATCATACTCAACTGAGTACTCAAGAATGATATGCTCCATCATGGTGTAAGTATGCACTGGTATCTACTCAATGAACTATTGAGGCACCTAATCGTCTTCTATGTGGGATGTATATAGTCGTGAAGAGCTACCTCGGCGAATCTCACGTACAACTGTCCTTGGATGCGGAATGTAAAGTAAGAACCTAACGTTGAGCCAACATGTGATAGAAGTGATGGTCGGATCAGGAAGAGTGAACAAGTATGGGTTTCCATTGCGGTTGTAGGATATGTGTTTGAGCCCAATATTCATGTACTTGCAGTTGATAATGTATTGCGTACTCATCAATTGTATTCTCCTAAATTTCTCTATGCAGCAAAGCTCAATCGCATGGCGCATGAATCTGAGAAAACTCCCAACTGTCTCCTTTGCAACTCTGTCAGGCACGCCCCTAAAACGGCAAGCATTAAACATCGCTGCAGGAGCATATCCTTAAATATCTGGAACCATTGGAGCAATTGCGATATGCATCATCATAAGCTCATGCTTAGTAAGCGCCTCTGCACCTCCTTGCCAAAAATCGTATACCCTATAATCTTCCCTACGATTCAAACCACAAGGTTCCCGATGCGAGTAAGGATATGCTCCTCAGCTCGTGCCTCATAACCAGATCCAAAAACATTTTTAGTATGGGGAACAATTCATGGGCATTTAGTTCTTCAATTAGGTTCTTTTAGTTTTAAAAATTTAGTAACCAAGGATACCGATTAAAATTCATTTTGGTTTCATTTCCGTTTATGAAAAAGTGAAATCAAAATTAATCCCAAAATAATATTGGTTAAGTTCTAAACAGTTATTTTTTCCAAAAGTAACGAAATACACAAAAATGGTTATTTTCTTGGAGTCAAAACCAAACCAAACCAAACCAAAAATTTGGTTCAATACAGTTCTGGTTATTAGGCTTACCAGTTATCTGTCAGGTTATTGTGCCACACAATTTCATATTCAACATAAAAAAATATGAAATGAAAAGAACAAATAAATTAACATTTTTTAGTAACGTACAATCTAACTGTATCTGCCCCTACTCATAACCTCCCTCAGCGATGATCAGTGCTTAAGCCATAAAATTAATCTATGGGGTCAAAATACAATTACGCAAATATGTTTTTACAATATTCATCGCAAAAGCATCTTTCAACAATTTAATTGATTTATGTAATTAGTGATTTAGTTTTAACTCACTTACAATAAAGAAGAAGATGAAAAGAAAGGAGATTAACAATTGATTAATTAGGTTAAGTCAATCTGAGTCTACTTTTATGTTATATTGAGTTAGAGTATTTCATTAGATTAGAGTTAAAATTATTATTTTATGGATGTCAAAATTTCTTTAGAAAGGTGGTCATTTACTAAAAAAATAAAACTATCGAATATTTTTTTAAAATCCATGGATATCATCTGACACCCTGCACCATCAAGTATCTTCTCCATTGGCAATAATGTGTCATAGCTCATAATTCGGTGGTGAATACGCTGAAGGTAATTGCGCGGTGGCATCTCTGTCAAAGCCATAGAGATCGCACAGCTATGATATTGTAATCTCATTTAGGACGCCACTGGAAATATATGTCAATATAGCCCTCATAATGAACCATATGGGTTAGCACTCACATAGAGCTCACAGGAAGCTAGAAATTGACAGACCAGATCGGGGTATAACACATAGCTTTGTTGGGCAAATGTACTAAAACCAATCATGCTCAACGTAACATTCACGTCATCCAATATCCTAAGTCTCCTCACTCTCTAGCTGTGAATATGAATTTGGTCGGAACCATCTTGTTTCGCAGAAATTGATCATAGAAAATGCAGTAATGAGCAATCATGCCATCTCCCTTTTGTATCCGAGGTATGCGGAATCGTTCTTGACGCTAACAGGTCCCTTGGGGAACCTCTCAGTACTCTGGTATGGAGTAGCTTCGAGACGTGGCCATGGTGCACAAGTTGTTGGCTCAACCTCATTCGTAGTCCCTAATTGAGAAGCTTGTCCTTTTTTTCAATTTTCCTTTGTGGAAGCCCTCCTTATCTTCTGTGATGGTTTCTTGACATGCTCACGAGTCATAACCTAAGAAAAAATAGACAATAACGTCCAAATGCATAAAACGAGTTTGCAAAGCATGAAAGACAAAAAAATTGGGTTTTAGGACAATGTCCATGTGATAATATCAATTGAAACTTAGTATCCACACACTAAAAAATCTAGCAATGTATCAATCAATTGTTTCTAAACACAAGTCATAAACAGAAATTCTGAAAATTTCGAAAATTCTACATAAACTCTAGAATTCGATTCCAACACAAAAATCATTCAGAATTGGGAAATCCTAGACACGAAATCAATTGATTAAACACATTAGAACAAGCACATTGCAACAAGCCTTCCTCTTAGGCGTTGCCTCTTTGTTATCATCAGAGTTCGTCTTCTCTTTATACACAAATGTCACCGATTTCTTCAACTGGTTTCTCTTCCCTTTTTTGGGTCGTTTACGTATTTTTGCAGATTGAAGCTTAACTCCGGATGAGCCAGCTAAAAAAGCAAAAGCTCGGGAAACCGTAGAGTTAGGTTCATGGGCCTTAAGATAAGGTCACGACCTCCAACAATATTGAAGGTCAACGGATCATTAACGTAGTCTCTGGCAGATTTGAATGAGGTTGCAAGTAGCTTCTATTTCCCAAAATCCTTTTTTGTGTTTTCAGGGAACTCAATAACATGTCTTTTCCCTTTATCTAGCTCCTTCGTAATAGAGTAGGAGACTCCAAACGGAGAAGGCGGCATTGTACCATCGATTGATTGTCAAGGTTCTTTGGCAATCTTAGGTCTGCCAATAATAAGGTCACATGTCATGAGTGATAGTTGATAAAATTCCCTGATCTTATTCATCAATGTCCAAGGTTATAAATAACCGGAGTTGTTACAAGGTAGTTTCACAAGATACATGATACAAAAACAAGATTAACATAAATCTAAAAAGTAGTAACAAATTCTATCTTCTATTACCTTCCCGCAGTTGAAGCGTCGGGTTTCCTGACGGTTAAGCTGGACCGAAATTCATAAAACAGTGACGTTGGAAGACCCTTTGTGAAGATGTCTGCGTATTGGAGTGCGGAGGGAACATGTATGACCTTGACTTCGCCAACAGTGACCTTTTCATGCACAAAGTGGATGTCAAGCTCAATGTTCTTTGTTCGTTGGTGTTGAACTGGATTGGTAGCCAAGTAAACCGAGCTGATGTTGTCGCAGTAGACAACCGATGTGTTTGTGATCTTGAGATTAAGCTCTAACAGGAGATTGCGAAGCCAGCTGAGCTCCGCAACTGCATTCGCTACTCCCTTGTATTCTGCCTCCGAGCTGGATCTTGAGACTGTGCGTTGTCTCTTTGCTGACCAAGACACGAGATTTAAACCAAGGTATACACAATAACCGGAGGTTGAACGACGTGTGTCTGGACAGCCTCCCCAATCTGCGTCTGAGTATGCTGTAAGATTCTTTATGTTACCTTTCAGTAGTTGAAGACCATAATCTTTGGTGCCTTGAACGTAACGGAGAATTCCTTTTAATGCAGTTTGATGTGGAGCCCGAGGATCATGCATATACAAACATACTTGATGAACCGCATATGCAATGTCTAGACGTGTGAATGTTAAGTATTGAAGTGCACCTGCTATGCTTTGATATGTTGTTGGGTCGGTTACTTGTTCTCCTGAAGCCGAAGAAAATTTTGATTTGAGGTCAACCGGTGTGGCACAAGGTTTGCAGTAACTCATGCCTGCTCATTCAAGTATGTTTTGTGCATACACGGCTTGGCTCAAGAACAATCCAGCTGCATTGAATTATACTTTCATACCGAGGAAGTGACTAAGCTTGCCCATGTCAGTCATTGGGAATTCCTCCTTGAGCTGCTGTATGATGTGGTTGAGTAGACTGGTTGTTGAAGCTTTCAAAATAATGTCGTCCACATAAAGGAGTATGTATGCCAGTGTTGATCCTTTCCTGAAAATAAAGAGGGATGTGTTTGCTCTGCTTGTCACGAACCCAATACTTATGAGGAATTTTGAAAATCTGGCATTCCAAGCTCGTGGTGCTTGTTTTAAGCCGTAGATCGCCTTGTGAAGTTTCCAAACATGATTGGAAAAGTTCTTGTCGACAAATCCAGGAGGCTGATGCATAAAGACTGTTTCTTCGAGGTCGCCTTGTAGAAAAGCATTTTTGACGTGTAAATAATGGATCAGCCAGTTCATAGCTAAAGCAATGGTTAGTATTGTTCGTATTGTAGCCGGCTTGACGACGGGACTAAATTTCTCTGTATAATCCACGCCAAGCTCCTGTGATTTGCCATTTGCCACCAGCCTTGCTTTGTGTCGTGTAAGTGCTCTATCTGCATTATATTTGTGCCTGAAAAGCCACATAGAACGAACAATGTTGGCGTTGGGAGGTCTAGGTACTAGACTCCAAGTCGTAGTCTTAATCACATAATCATATTCATCAATCATTGACCTGTTCCAGTTTGGATCACTTAAAGCATGGTTGTGACCTTTAGGAAGAGCTGATGGTGTAGTGGTGAGAAGTGATACAATTTGTTTTGGTTTATGAACACCACATTTGGATCTGGTCGTCATAGAATGACGAGGAAGAGCTGGAACTGGCTGGGAGTGGGGTGTGTCAACAGTTTCTTGGGTTATTGACGGAAGGGATGGTGGTGCGATTGGTTGTAATGCCGCGACTGTTGATCGGGTTGATGTGAATGAGGCGGTGTTGATGAAGAAGCAGCCACAGTGAGAGCTGTTGTGGAGGAAGAGTGATCACTAAGTGTGGCAGTCACGCGTGAGATTTTTTGAGACGAGTTTCTTCCATCTCCAGCATTCATTTGGCAACAACAAAGGTTGGAAACGGGTCTTTGTGTTTGATTACATTTAAAATGTTATCAAATTTCTCATTGAGACCATTGAGCAAGTACATGACAACTATTCATTCATTGACCGGAGCATCAACGTTGGTGTGAAGATCAGCTAGAAATTTGATCTTTTGATAGTATTCTTGAATTTGCGATCTCCAATTTCTTGGGTACGGAGTTCATTGTCGAGCTGAATAGCCCGAGCTTCCTTGTTGTTTCAGAATTGATTTTCGATTAGAAGCCATATATCACGTGTCGTACCACCTATCTGGAAGGATGAGCGGAACAGTTGCGGAGAAAGCATGCCGTAGATCCATAGCTTCACCAGGCCATTACGTTTGTTCCAAGCAGCACCAGCGGCATTAGCAGGAAGAAGAGTACCGTCGAGGTGACCAAGGACATGAAACGTGAGGCAATGAGTTAAGAACAATTCACGCCAGGCATCGTAATTGTGATCATCGAGATCTAAGATGAGGGGGATGTGTGTCTTGATGTTTGTAACACCAAAGGCACATTCATTTGCTGGAGGTGCAGCCATATAAAGAGATCGGAACAAGAAGAGACAAGAAGAAGAGAAGATGGGAAAGAAAATCAGGAGCGAGCTCCATCTGATACCATGATAGTTGATAAAATTCCCTGATCTTAATCATCAATGTCCAAGGTTATAAATAACCGAAGTTGTTACAAGGTAGTTCCACAAGATACGGGATACAAAAACAAGATTAACATATATCTAAAAAGTAGTAACATATTATATCTTCAATTAATGAGCAGTCAAGACCCCATAGAGTGTATCATCCTTGCTATTTTTTTGTCAACACAACCTCTCTGGAAGACCTACCTCCAACCGTAGCAGAATCATGCAGGTTCATAAGTCACAGAGGGAACCTACACTTATCGTGGGAGAGTCTTTGATAGTTGAAATATCTCTTACATAGGCACTCATACTCAAAGTTGAGTTTGATTACTTTCGTAATTCAAACTCATGGATGTTCTTCAGAGGCTTGCATATATAAAGTACAATACATGCTCGAAGTAGCCTGTACTTTGTAGTTTCTTGGGGTCAAATGCAAGCTCAAGGAGACCCACCACACTACCAATCACCTTAAGGGAATCAACATCATAACACAACAAAGTAATATTGTACAGTCTCACCCATATTGGAATATTATACATAGAGGCTTCATTTCACACAAGTTCAGGTCTCGCCAAACTATTATACTAACTCAACAAGCTTTTGTTTCAAACCGTAGAACAAAACTTTATCCTCAAGAGTTAAGGAAATTGTCGCAACACTGCTCTTCCTGACTAGAAAGCTTGTGGTCAAGTGGTAGGGGCGGAATTAAGTTGAGTGGTCAAGTGGTAGGGGCGGATTTAAGGATATGTTTCCATGCTTTCAACTAATTTAAACATTCGGAAGTGAGAGTCAATTTGTGGGATGCGACACCCTACAAAAATAGTCTAGATCCCCTCATATAAGGCATGATAACTCTTAAGTTACTGAAAAATCTTGGTTCTTACCTTCGCATGATGCTCGTCCAATATGATGCGTGTCCAATGACACATCAATCGAGTGGGATCTGTTAAGGAAATAGATCAATCTCATTTACTAAGTGACAAGATTATTGTGGCTGCAGCCTTTTCATCTTGATGGGGCTTATTAAGGAAAGAAATCAATCTCATTTACTTTGTAAATATTAGTTTTCCTTCTATATATTTACCTAGAACGTTTTCTTGTACAATATATATGTATGTAAGTCATTTGGTAAATATATAAGAATAATTCAGTCTTACATGGTATCAGAGTGGATACAATTCCACTAAAATTTTCTTTCACTCTTTGTATATTTCTCTCCCTCAATAATGGCCGTTGTCACTATCGAAGCAGTTGATGTCTCTGGAACCAATATCTTGAACATCAATATGTCTAACATCACAAAGTTAACATATACGAATTACTTGACATGTATAGAATCGAACACTTAAAGATATATAAAAGAATTTCTCTCTTTTATTAGTTTTGGAAAATCTTCTCAAACAACCAAAACGCTTAACACAATAATATTTCTTAATAGGATGTTCCATCCCAACATCTCTATTTATAAGATTCAACTTATCATAATCGTAATAGGAAACTATAGTATTTAGATATCTCCTAAATAATTAACTAATAATATCTGTTTGATTACTTTCTTACTAAGTTACAGTTTAAGCTTATCTCCAACATTCTCCCTCTTAAGCTTGAAGTGATCTTTGATGGTGTCTTGAACTCCTATGAACTCTCTCATCTCTTTGAATTTGATTCTTCCAAGTGCCTTAGTAAGAATATTCGCTTTTTGTTCATTGTCGGGAACATGTTTAACCTCGATCTCCATGTGTATTTTGTAAAGCCGATTCTTTGCTCTCAATGCTTTGATCATCAACTTCCCATCACAGGTCATATAGATGAAGATACTTCTCCTTCATTATAATCTAACAACCTGATTTTGTTGCTTGTCCAAGACTCATTATGTGTTGGGAATGTCCTGCAATCATTTGTACTTACTCGTGTGGTCGGTTCTAACATCGAGATTAGACAAAGTCATATGGTTCTAGGGGTTGTAATGGATTGCTAGAGTCCACTTATAATCTGTGAGTTGAGATACTCACTGCTAGTACTATATGATCCTATTGGGTCACACACCTAAGTAAATGGAGACAATTCAATAGGGAATGATCATTATATGAGTGATTCATGACTTGAGCGTAATAATGCATCGTTTCGGATGAGAAAATGTGTTTTGGGCCATGCCTAAATTAATCCTAATTCAACTAGGAATTAATTAGGTGTTTTGGGTTGTGCCTAAATTAATCCTAATTCAACTAGGAATTAATTAGGTATTTTGGGCTGGGCCTAAATTAATCCTAATTCAACTAGGAATTAATTAGGTGTTTCGGGCTGGGCCTAAATTAATCTTAGTTCAACTAGGAATTAATTAGGTTAACTTAAACCCCCTAGATATATGATATAGGGCACGTTTTTGATGAGATAAGAAACTCTAACTGCTGATTGCACAAGTCGAAACCCTAAGAGAATTGCACAAAAGTTCTAGCAAACTTCTCTCCTACTTGCGTGCGTGTGGACTATCAATAGAGGTGCTACACTTGGAGCACTTGCTGATCTCATACCTGATCTTATATCCGCTGCACTAACCAAACTTCAGGTATAATCGAGTTCTCTATTTATCAGATTCAATTAACTTAATAAAAGACCTAGGGCTTAGGATTTTGTTAGATTAGTCACAAAACCTAACAGTGGTATCAGAGCCAGGTTGTATTCTTATTGAAATCTGATATTTACATGCTTGATTGATTGATTGATTAAAAGTTTGTTTAAATTGAATTAGAATTGCATGATTAGGGTTTTGATGAAATCGAAAAATCAGAGCTGACTTTATTATTGTTGAAATTGAAAAATTAGAGTTGGTTGTAACCTTAATGAAATCTAATGTTTTCATGCTTGATTGATTGATTAGAAGTTTGATTTAATTGAATTAGAATTGCATGATTAGGTTTTCATTGAAATAAAAAAATTAAGGCTTCATTGAAATAAAAAAAATTAGGGTTTCATTGAAATAAAAAATTAGGGTTTATGGTTTCAAGGTTCTGATGTGATAAACCGAAATAAAATATAACCTAATTTAAAATAGTCCTGAATGATCTGGTTTAATAAGATTAGACCGAATTCTGTTTTCTCGCAATCGGTTTAAGAAAAATTATACCAAGTTGGAGAAAAACCAGCAGGTGCCAACCGGCACAGGGTGATGATTAGAAAAATCATAAATAAAATTCTAAAGCCTTTGATCTGATTCCTTTGGTTTTTAAAATTCCTTTTTAACCCTCTTGAGTGCATATATGATATACATTCAAGTTAAAGTTTAGTTCCTCAAACAAATATCAAAATTGATGTTTTTCCATTTCACGTCAACTGTCAAGACTCATTTCATCGTATGGTGGGCTACCTCGGGTTAGGTACCTATTTTGACATGGGTGAGGCAGATGGTAACCGTTACCATATGATAATGAGATAGGTTTACTTAACTGAGCTATCAAGACCGTCTTGAGCTTTGAGACATCAGAGTGATTTTGGCATATGCGATGTCAAATCACGACCGAGAGTTATATAGGTGATATAACTAGCAAATAAGTTGTTTACCTAAATAACTAAGGTCTGGGTGATGAGCTCAGCTCACTCAGATGTTTCTGAAATATGGATCTCGGGATCATTGTATTCAATCGAGGAACTATTGATTAAACACAATGTGAGTTTTCTTAAATATGTTAGGATTTCTCAACACTTAAACCATCATAACTAAAACTCCTTACCTCTCTTAATTTCAGCTATGGCAAATAAAAACAACCATAAATACAACTCATTATCCCTTTGATATGTCCTTGAAATTGACAAGTTTAATGGGAAGAATTTCCTGAGTTGGTACCGTAACCTGAGAATTGTTTTTAGGCAGGAGAAGAAAGAATGTGTTTTGGAACAAGTCTTACCTCCTACACCGGCTGCCAATGCCACTGTTGCAACTAAGAATGTTTGGAATAAGCATTCCAATGATGTGATAGATGTGCAATGCTTGATGCTTGCGACCATGATCTCAGAACTGTAGGTGCATTACGAGAATGTGGTGTCGCCCATCGAGATAATGACTGGCATGAAGGGAATGTTTCAGGAACATGCACGATATGAGAGATACCAAACAGTGAAATCTCTCATTGAATGCAAACTATCGAAGGATGGTTCGGTGAGTAGTCATGTCATGAAAATGATGGGTTATATTGATAATTTGGCTAAACTAGATTGTCCCCTTAACCAAGAGTTGGCTACGGACATCATACTTCAGTCGCTGCCATCTTGTTATCATCAGTTCGTATTGAACTATAATATGAACAGCATGACAAAAACATTGACTGAGCTGCATGGAATGCTTAAGAAAGCAGAGCCGAATGTCAAGAAGGGCGCCCCGCCTGTACTCTTAGTGCAAGGGGGTAAATCGTTTAAGAAACGTGGGAAAGACAAGGGTAAGGAAAAGGCTAAAGCAGACCCGGTTGTGAAGCAGGAGCCTGATATGATCATGGAAAACAGAAAGGAAGCTAAGGAGAACTTGAAGCCAAGCAATGAAGATCACGAGAAAGCTTTGGAGATTCCAGTCGGTCTAATTACAAGATCACGGGCTAAACAAATCAAGAAGAGCATTTGTGGATTTATTCAAGGCCTTTTGGACAAAAAAACAACATAAAGAATTCATTGGACTTTATACTTGCCAAGTCAAAACCACTTTGAGCCTTCTACAAGTCCAAGAGAAGTCCTAAATCAAGTCTTAAAATTCAGCCCATGAATAGTGACGAATTTGGAAGACTAAAAGATATTTTGGAGGCCAAAAGTTCAAGAGTCCTTCTCATTCAAGTCATAGTAAATTGTGACATTTACTTGTCATTTACTTAGTAGTCTTTACTCATTATATTTAAGACATTCAATAAGTTTAGAGGAATCTAGAGAGTCCTTTCTCTTCTTTATAAACTCATGTAATTCTCATTTGTGAGGATCCAACTTTTTATCAATAAATTTGAGAGTTATTCTCTTTTTGTTCTTTGTGAACTTTTCGATCTTTCTTGGTGTGTCATATCCAAGGGATCAAACTGGTTTATCAAGTGATTTTCATCACACTTGTGTGGCCATTCCTAGCCATTGGCGTGAAGGGGCGAGACGAAATAACAACAATCTTTGGTTTAATATACTAAAGGTGGGGGCTACTCGAGTCAACATTTCGTGGTTCCACCACCTTGCTTAATTGAAGGCGAGTTGAAACAACAATAATCTTAGGTTTGATATACCTAAGGTGGGGGTTACTCAAATTCTTTGAAAACCAAGGACTATCCTTACAACTTGGAGTGACGATTCCTTCGGGATTTCGCATCATTTGGTATCATAGCACACTTCCAAGTTAGTTAATCTTTTCATTTTCTAACTAGTCATCTTCTATTTCTTCATCTTCTATCTTTTCATCTTTTATCTTTTCATTTTCTATCTTTCCAACTTTTATTTTTTCATATTTTCTTCTTAATTAATTAAAGAAAAAAAAACAAAAAAAATCAAGAAAAAAACAAAAAAAAAGAGAAAAAAAACAAGAAAAAAAGGAAAAAAAAATCTCTTCATCTTCTATTATTTATATATATATATATAAATCATGTTTGTTGTTTGTTTGTGTACCAAGATCTATCATACTTTGAGTTGTGTGATACTTGTTAGGTCATTGACCCTTGGGGAAAACAAATCAAAGAGTGTTTGATTAGTTTTATAAGAACATTTTGAGATTCAAAAAAAGAGGAAAAAGGCGTAAGGTTGTGAGAACATTTGAGAGAAAAGCCAATAATTTGAGGGAAACACTTGTGTGTCAAACACTTGAGAGATTGTGAGGCATTTTTCTATTACCAAATCTTTTTTACAGGTTCTAAGTATGTCAAACGACAATAACGACAATCCGGAGGGTGAGCAAATACAAGGAATTCCAAATCTTCAAATTCAATCTTTGATGGGAGAGATGACCCGTTTGTTGAGAGTTGAGATGGAAGTCGTCAATGAACGTTTGGATCAAGTTCAAAATGAGATAGCACTTAGGCAACAACCTCGGCTTCCTAACGTACAAGGAGATCCACCACCGGCAGAAGTACAAAGAGGCGGTGTTGACTACTATGGTCGAGATGGACACTCATCTACCTCGAGTCGAAGGAGCCCTAGACGAGCTAGGGAAGAAAGAGGTCGGGCTGAAGATAATTTAGGGGGACTTAAGTTGAAAATTCCATCATTTCAAGGAAAGAACGATCCAAATGCTTGGGAGAAAAATATTGAACTCGTTTTTGATTGTCAAAACTATTCTGATCTCAACAAGGTACGAGTTTCAGCCACTCAATTTTATGACTATGCTATTAATTGGTGGGATCAAGTGGTGACAAGCAGGAGAAGAAATAGAGAAAGACCCACTGAGACTTGGGAAGACATGAAAACCTTGATGAGACGATGGTTCGTTCCTAGTCACTATCACCAAGAGTTACATCAAAAACTTAGGAGATTGGTGCAAGGCAACCGAAGTGTGGAGGAATATTTTCAAGAGATGGAAATACTTATGATGAGAGCCGATATAGACAAATATCGTGAGGCTACCATGGCCAGATTTCTTAGTGGTTTAAATCGTGAGATCCAAGACCGAGTAGAGATGCAACACTATGTGGAATTGGAAGATATGTTGCATAAGGCTATCTTGGTGGAGCAGCAACTCAAGAGGAAGGGTATCACACATCAAACTTATGGCATGATTTCTAGTACTCAACGTCCTAGCTACTCACGCAAAGAAAAAAGTGTTCCAAAGCCAAAGTTTGAATCCAAGCCGAATACTAGCCGACAAGAGGTCAAAGGTAAAGCTGAACCCTCTTCTACAAGAAATCGTGATGTGCAATGTTATAAGTGTCATGACAGGGGACATTATGCAAATGAATGCTCAAACAAGAGGGTCATAATACTTAGAGTCAGTGGAGTACGAAACCGAGGAAGAAGTGGTTTCAGATTCTATGTCATCTCAAGATGAGTTGGAGTTACCTGCAACCAAAGGTGATCTTTTGGTAGCTAGAAGGTCTTTGAGTGTGCAAGGTAAACTAGAAGAACGTGCAGCGTGAGAATCTATTCCACACGCGATGTCTTGTTCTTGATAAGGTGTGTAGTCTTATAATTGATGGAGGGAGTTGTACGAATGTGGCGAGTACTACACTTGTGGAGAAACTGGGATTGACTACTCGAAAACATCCCTAGCCGTATAAGCTTCAATGTTTAAGTGAGTTTGGAGAACTCAAAGTGCCAAAGCAAGTTGTGGTTCCATTTAGCATTGGGAAGTATAAGGATGAAGTGATTTGTGATATTGTGCCAATGGAGGCTGGGCATATTCTTCTTGGGAGACCGTGGCAGTTTGATCGGAAATTTGTTCATGATGGTTTCACCAACAAGCATTCATTTGGTTATAAGGGGAAAACGATTACGCATGTTCCTAAGACTCCTAATGAGATCTACCAAGATTATTCGCTTCTAAAGCAACGTGAGGAGAGAACTATGAGTGACTCAAACACAAAACACCAAAAAGAGAGTGAGATTGAGAGATAAACACAAAAAAATAGTGAGCTTAAGAGTGAAACACACAAAGAGAGAAAAGAAAGAAAACACCAAAATTTCTTTGCGAGGTCAAGTGAGATAAAAAGAGCTTTGGTTTCATATCAGCCTATATTTTTTACTTATGTACAAAGAGGTCTTTATGAGTTCTACTAACCTTGAGCCCGGTTTGCCTAGTGGTGTTTCTTCTTTGTTGCACGATTTTGGAGATGTATTTCCGGATGAGAACCCTAGTGGTTTACCTCCAATCCGAGGGATTGAGCATCAAATAGACTTTGTACCCGGAGTATCCATTACAAACCGTCCAGCCTATAGAACTAATCCGGAAGAAACAAAGGAGTTGCAAAGGCAAGTGAGTGAGCTGATGGAGAAAGGATATATTCGTGAGAGCATGAGTCCATGTGTCGTGCCTGTCTTACTAGTTCCTAGGAAGGATGGAACTTGGCGCATGTGTTTTGATTGTAAATCCATCAATAATATCACGGTAAAGTATAGACACCCAATTCCTCGCTTAGATGATATGTTAGATGAGCTGCATGGTTCTTGTGTCTTTTCTAAAATTGATCTTAAGAGTGGATATCACCAAATTCGAATGAATGAGGGTGATGAATGGAAAAAAGCTTTTAAAACAAAACATGGTCTTTATGAGTGGTTAGTCATGCCTTTTGGATTAACTAATGCACCCAGCACGTTCATGAGGTTAATGAACCATGTTTAAGACATTTTATTGGTTTGTTCGTAGTTGTCTACTTTGATGATATTCTGGTTTTTAGCAAAAGTTTGGAAGAGCACAATGAGCTTTTGAAATCGGTTTTAGGTGTACTAAGAAAGGAAAAGCTATATGCTAACTTGAAAAGTGTATCTTTTGTTTGAATAATCTTGTGTTTCTAGGCTTTTTTGTAAGTGCACAGGGCATTCAAGTAGATGGGAAAAAGAAAGCTGAGATGGTCAAGAAACTTCATGAAAAGACGAGGCTTAACATTGAGCAAAAGACTAAGCAATATCAAAAGCAAGCCAACAAAGGAAGGCGTGAGAAGAGCTTTAAACCCGGAGACTTAGTTTGGGTTCACATGAGGAAGGAACGATTTCCAGCTCAAAGGAAGTCTAAGCTAATGCCAAGGGCCATTGGGCCATTTCGAGTATTAGAAAAGATCAATGAAAACGCCTACAAGATAGACTTGCCAAGTCAGTACAAAATCAGTTCTAGCTTTAACATTTCTGACTTGATTCCTTTTGATGCAGATGAACCTGATTTGAGGTCAAATGCTTTTCAAGAGGAAGGGGATGATATGATCATGGAAAACATAAAGGAAGCTAAGGAGAACTTGGAGCTAAGAAATGAAGATCACGAGAAAGCTTTGGAGATTCCAGTCGGTCCAATTACAAGATCACATGCTAAACAAATCAAGGAGAACATTTGTGGATTTATTCAAGGCCTTTTGGACAAAGAACAACATAAGGAATCCATTGGACTTTATACTTGCCAAGTCCAAACCACTTTGAGCCTTCTACAAGTCCAAGAGAAGTCACAAATCAAGTCTTAAAGTTCAGTCCATGAATAGTGACGAATTTGGAAGACTAAAAGATATTTTGGAGGCCAAAAGTTCAAGAGTCATTCTCATTCAAGTCATACAGATTTATAAAGCGAGACTGGTAGCTAAGGGTTTCAAACAAGTCCACGGTGTTGACTATGATGAAACATACTCTCCAGTAGCTATGCCTAAGTCTATTCGGATTCTCCTAGCGACTGCTGCTCATTATGATTATGAGATTTGGCAGATGGATGTCAAAACCGCTATCCTGAATGATATTCTTGAAGAGGATGTGTATATAACACAACCCGAGGGTTTTGTTGATCCTAAAACTGTTGGGAAAGTGTTCAAACTTCACAAATCCATTTATGGATTGAAGCAAGCATCACAGAGTTAGAATCTTTGTTTCGATGAAGCTATCAAAGAATTTGGTTACATCAGGAACGATGAAGAAAGATGCGTATACAAGAAGTTTAGTGGGAGCGCAGTTGCGTTTCTTGTGTTGTACGTGGATGATATCTTACTTATCGAAAATGAAATTCTGTTGCTGAAGTCTGTTAAGGCTAGGCTCGGAAAATGTTTCTCAATGAAGGACATGGGGGAAGCCGCCTATATTCTTGGAATCATGATCTATCGAGATAGACCTAAAAAGCTGATCAGATTATGTCAAGACACTTATATAGGTCTTGAGCAGATTCAGTATGCATGATTCCAAGAAGGGCTTCTTACCAATGTCTCATGGCAGGGTTCTAAGCAATACGGGGTGTCCCAAGACACTTGCTGAGCGAGAACGCATGAGTAGGATTCCCTATGCTTCCGCAATAGGAACCATCATGTATGCTATGATTTGTATCCATCCAGACGTTGCTTGTGCATTAAGTATGACAAGCAGGTACCAATCAAATCCAGGTAAGACTCACTGGACTGCCGTCAAGAATATTCTGAAATATGTGAGGGATATTAAGGATATGTTTTTGGTGTACGGAGGAAGTGAGGAGTTGGTTATCAGTGGATTCACAGATGAAAGCTGTCAGACGGATAAGGATGATTCCTAGTCTCAGTCCGGTTACGTCTTCTGACTGAATGGCGGTGCAGTTAGTTGGAAGAGTTCCAAGCAGAGCACCGTAGCTGACTCCACTAGTGAAGCTGAATACATCGCTGCTTCTGAAGCTGCGAAGGAAGGTGTTTAGATAAAGAAGTTCATCTCTGAACTTGGTGTGATTCCGAGTATTGCTGAGCCGGTGGCGCTGTATTGTGACAACAATAGAGCCATTGCACAGGCAAAAGAGCCCAGATCGCACCAGAGATCCAAGCATATAGAGAGGAGATATCATCTGATTAGAGATATCGTTGAAAGAGGAGACGTGAAGATCAGCCGAGTTTCAAGTGAAGAGAACGTCACTGATCCTTTGATGAAAGTAATTTCACGGAATAAGCATGAGTATCATGCCAATGGCATAGGCCTTAGGTATCTTAAGATGTAATCTTAGTTCCACTGGGAGTTATAACAGTTTTATGTTATGATGTAAACATACTTTGGTTATGTTTTAATGATATTATTTCATTTCTATTTAATACTTGTATTAAATATTTATCCCAAAATAATCATGACATTCTTATAGGTCATCAAGTTGAGGACTTGATCATGAAACCCTATAGGCGTAAACATGCATGAATTATTTCATTCCCTAGTCAATGGTTATTAAACTGGGATACTAATAACGAGATAGACTAGTATGTGAGGTGATTGATGACTAAGTTTCATGGAGTCATTGACAATAAGTATCAAGTCAATCACATAGATGTATGTCACATGAACATAGCATCGGAAATGACCCGCTATGAGAACTCTACGAGATCGTATAATGAGTGTCATAAGAGATTCTCATACGACTATAGAGCATAGTCCTTAGACCTGAGTTCATGCTGTTTTCTTGCACTTGAATTGGTATGTTTTGAAAATTTCAAACGTCAACCGTAGCTGGTGGTTATAAAGGAATTTGTCGGGCAGATCATGAAATGTGAGAAAGGAACCGAGGATGGAACAAGACGGAATTTTTCCCTCCTATATACGGGAGAAATATATCTCTAGGCCCTTCGAAAGATATGATACTGTAAAATGCATGGTCGTGCTCAAACAAGGTGATAAACGCTTGTTTGCTCTATCAGTACAAATTCAAATTTGATTAACATTGATCTGGCTCATTAAAATAAGGATCACACGAACTCTTGCCTTAGAGCAGATAGAGATATGGAGACAAAGGGGTTTTGGGAATATATGATTCCAGTACAAGTGGGAGATTGTTAAGAATGTCCAGCAATCATTTGTACTTACTCGTGTGGTCGGTTCCAACATCGAAATTAGACAAATTCATATGGTAGTAGGGGTTGTAATGGCTTGCTAGAGTCCACTTATAATCTGTGAGTTGAGATACTCACTGATAGTACTATATGATCCTATTGGGTCACACACCTAAGCAAATGGAGACAATTCAATAGGGAATGATCATTATAGGAATGATTCATGACTTGAGCGTAATAATACATGGTTTCGGATGAGAACATGTGTTTTGTGCCATGCCTAAATTAATCATAATTCAGTTAGGAATTAATTAGGTGTTTTGGGCTGAGGCTAAATTAATCCTAATTCAACTAGGATATATTAGGTTTTTCGAGTTGGGCCTAAATTAATTCTAATTCAACTAGAAATTAATTGTTGTCCTTGGTAAGGCAGTGGAACCAGCTAATCAATGTCTTGGAAGGATTACCTGAAGAATATAAAAGTGTCATAGATCAAATCGAGAGTTGTGAAACTACTCCTATATGTCTGAATTTCATAAGAAGCTTTTAAATTATGAAGCCAAATTGATGACTCTCACCATGTCTTTTACGGTTGCACCAATCACTGCCAACAATACTCAGCCTCACTTTGGATACAATCTCTCCCACAATCGAAACAACAATAGTCACTGGCAATCCTCCTCTTCTCATAACAATGCCTCATGTAACAACTCTTCTTTCAACTGGTCTGAACAACGCCTATTCAAGGGTTACCAAGAGAAGTGTTAGATCTGCAGTGTGTCCAGCCATAGCGCACGACGCTATTCCCAACTCCTTGCTCAATCACCACAACCTTACAATCAGATGCCGTAACCAACCTATCATCCTTGGCAACCTCATGCAAATCTTGCCATGTGTGGATTGCAAGCTTACAATCTCTATCTCTCATATCGTCATTCTTTGCCACATCTACCACAATACCATATGTTCTTGATTGGCATTCACGCTTGGGTCATCCCTCATTTTCAACTTTTGAAAATGTTATTGTGATTTTTTCCTTACCTTGTTCACAGTTTTCAAACAAAACATTTATGTACGGATTGCCAAATCAATATAGCCCATAAACTATTTTCTGAAAACACAATTTCTTTAAAAGCCCATTACATTATCTACATGCTTGATTCCAAACATGTTTCTACTCCAACGGCAACATCTCCAAAGCGCACTACAACTATTGGCGTTTCATTGTCAGATCACAAGCCATATCGTCAATGGGTAGGCAGCTTGTAGTGTTTTTCCTCTACTCGTTCAGACATAACATTTGATGTCAACTGCCAATCCAGATAAATGCCCAAACCGACGGATTTCCACTGGCAACCTGCCAAGAGAGTTCCTCGATACCTTGCAAAAACATCTTCTCACGGAATGATATTCTTAGCTACTTATCCTTTTAGCTTACACGCATTTTCACATGATGGTTGGGCATGTAACGTTGATGACTATATCTCCATAAACGCTTATGTCGTGTATCTTGGCAAACATTCCATATCTTGGACATCAAAGAAGCAGTCAAGTGTAGCAAGTTCTTCCACATAATCAGAGTACAGTGCCATTGCAAACACCCAGAGTCGGCTTAGAGGGCAAGCAGGTGAAGCGGCCGCTTGGGGCAACCATTTTTTAGGGGCATATATTTTATAAAAAAAATTTTTAGTTATATATATATATATATCTATTACTATGGATAAAATTTAGTTTGTAGGTCTCTTTAAGTAAGAATAATATTAGTTGGTTTTTTATAGATAAAATAATTATTAAAAGACTTCTTAATAATTGTTAAATCTTATGTTAGAAAACAATTTAATTAAACATAAGGAAGATAAATAGTCGACGACTCTCTCGTGAAAGATCTCCTCTTGCTCTTGGCCTCTTGCTACAAATTATTCCCGAGATGATTGATGAGTCTGATGCAGTGATGATGGAGCATGTTAGACGAATTAAGAAGAAGGAAATATACGCTCATTAACTTAGTCACACAATTCAGAATGCAATGATTGAAATGCTAGTTAGGGGGATCAAAGTTATGATCATAAAGAAGATCCATGATTCCAAGTATTTCTCCATAATTCTTGATTGCACTCTAGATATTAGCAACAAATAGCAAATGACTTTGGTTATCCGATGTGTGGATATCTCTACAATGTCAACCAAGATCGAGGCTTTTTTTTTGACATTTTTGATTGTCAAAGATAAATTAGGCGAATGGCTTTTTGCTTCACTCCAAGATGCATTGGTTGGACTAGAGTTAGACATTGGTGATGTGAGAGGACATGGATACGACAATGGATCCAATATTAATGGAAAGAACAAGGGAGTTCAAAAGAGGTTGTTAGAAATTAAACCAAGGGCATTCTTCACACCATGTGGTTGTCAAAATCTTAATCTTGTGCTATGTGATATAGCATCTTCTTCCACAAAAGCTGTGTCTTTTTCAGAATCGTTCAAAGGATATATTGCTTATTTTCTTCATCAACAAATAGGTGGGACATTTTGATAGAGATGGTAAAAGGACTAACCCTTAAATCTTTGTCTCAGACACGATGGGAAATTCATGTTGAAAGTACAGAGCAATAAGGTTTCAAGCCTTAGAAATCAGAGAAGCATTACTTTTATTGGCTGAAAGTAGTGATGACCCAGGAACACAAAGTAATGCTGAATCTTTTGCTCTAAGTGAAACACATGGAATTTGAGGTTTTGAGTTCTTGTTTGGTATGGTTATTTGGTATGACCTTCTTTTTTGTTCAACACAGTAAGCAAGAGCCTGCAATCAGAAAACATTGATATAGATGATGCTATTCACCACTTGAAACGGCTTGTGTCATATTTTCAAAAATATCGGGAGACAGGTTTTGAGGAAGTAAAGGCTAAGGCTAAGAAAATTGCAGCTGATATGGAGATTGAAGCTGAATTTCCTGTGAAAAAGCGTATTGTTAAAAGGAAAAAACACTATGATGAAAACACAGAGATTGTTGATGAAAATGTGTTATTAACACCGGAGGAGAGCTTCAGGATTAATTACTTTAACACAATCATGGATCAAGCTCTAGTTTCTCTGGAATCCAGGTTTGAACAATTATAAAGGTATGAACAAACTTTTGGGTTTTTGTTTGATTTAAAAAGACTATCAGCCGCAAGTGAGGACAGTTTGAAGGCATCATTTTTAAACTTGGAAGCTTCTTTAAAGAATGGTACGCATTCAGACATTGTTGGTGATGATTTGTTTATGGAATTAAAGATTTTACGAGAATCTTCACCAATGGAAGTTCAGAAGCCTATTGAAGTGCTTGATTTTTTGGAAATGGAGGATTGTTGAAGTTGCTTATCGCATATTATTGACTATTCCGGTATCAGTCGCCATCGCTGAAAGAAGTTTTTCAAAGTTGAAGCTAACAAAAAATTATTTGCGGTCTACCATGTCACAAGAGAGATTGAATGGGTTTGCTTTGTTGTCGATTAAGACAGCTATGGTTGAAAAACTTGACTATTCAAGTTTAATTACCAATTTTGCAGGAAAAAAATGCAAAAAGAGCTGTATTTCAAAAAAAAAATTACTTTTTTTCTTTCTATAAACAATTTATGAAGTTATATTATCTAATTTGAACATATGTTTCTTATATCATTTTAAATTTTAAATAAAAGGGCATAATTTTTTAATTCGCTTAGGGTGGTCCAAATCGTTCATCCGGCACTGCAAACACCATCTCTAATATCAGATGGCTATGTCATGTTCTCACTAAATTAGGCATTACACTCCCAGTATCACCCATTGTGTATTGTGACAATCTAGGAACCACCTTCTTGTGCTTCTGTCATGTTTTCCATTCTGGGATGAAATACATCGCGTTGGACTACCATTTTGTAAGCGGACAGATGTAGAATGGCACACTACGAGTATCTTATGTTCATACAAAGGATCATTTTGTTGATGCCTTAACCAAACCGCTTCCCCGAGCTCAATTTCGGATACTAAAGGACAAGATCGGTTTTGTTGTAGGCCCTTCATCTTGAAAGAGCGTGTTAAGGAAATATTAGCTTTCCTTCTATGTATTTACCTAGAATGTTATCTTGTACAATGTATATATATATGTATTTATGTAAATCATTAAATATACAAATATTATTCAGTCTTACAGGATGTAAGATCTGTTGCAACAAGAAACGTTGAATATTTTCCTTTTGAATCCTTCTAAACCGGCTTTCTCTATGTTTATGCCACTTAATTATATAAGTGATGATACATGTATAAATCAACACCAGGGTATTCTAAACTCGAAGTAACTATCGTCTATATTTAGTGTACTCACATTTTTTTTTGGGTCTAACAACGGGGCTAGGCCCCAACTTTATTCATCCAAGAATCCAAATTACACCACAGTAACATTCGGAGAATGTGAAACAACATCACCATCCTCGTAAAACAACAAAACAAGACTGCTTGGAACAGTTGTAAAATTATGAAAACCCAAAGGTGACGTAAGTGCATAGTTTGCTAACCCGTCAGCTAGACCATTAGCATTCCTATACATGTGAGAAATTCGGACATTCCAGTCTCATTGAAGAAATTCATGGCATAATTATATCAGTAAGGAAAGGGGATGAGATTCGCCAATCTCTTTCTTGATATAACCAACTACGATCTCCGAATCAATCTCCAACACCAAGTGAGAGTTTCTGATGAAGACGTTTATCAGAATGACCGGATTTTAAGCATGATGTAATTTTTGGTGTGAGCACTATGTGATAGTGTATTCACTTGTCAAAATCGAAGTAGTGTTGAATGAGAAATGGAGAAAAAATGTGAATAACTTGTAAAGCAAAAATGCTTTAATGTTAGTGTCACATAGTGATTTGGACTTTATGTTTTGCTTTAAAAATAACACAAGAAAACATCTAAATTCATATTCAAAACATTTGAATAAGTGAAACCATATATTATTCTCATTTATTTAAGTTGAATGTGGAGTTATGGTCAAGGCGAATAATTCACCTTAATGATAATTGATTTGAGAAATCAAATATCTCCATTAAAGCTTTTTATGTTATGTGCTCATTTTTGTAGCTATAAAAAGCCTATATGACTCATTTGTAAGAAATACACTTGAGAAAAAAACATCTCTAAGAGAAACAAAACAATCTCTCACAAAAGCTCTTTTAATCTTTTAATTATTTGTTTGGGAGTACAACACATAATCCGGTTCGTGGTCGTCTAATCTTGGGTGTCGTGAGATAGTCGAGTAGCAGCTTTATCCTGAGACTCTAATTACCACGCAACCGTCACACTACGGGGCAATTTTTGAGTTAAGGAAAGAGATTCTGGTCTCGACTCTGCTTTCTTGGTTTTGTTTAAGTTTTAAGTGTTATTTTAGAACTTTCACCTTGTATTAGTTTACCGGTTTTATTTTTGTGCCTTATAGTCTTAACTCAAATTTTTGTTTTCTCGTTTGTTTTTATCAAACTAACGAAAAACTAATATTTTTGTGAAGTGTGTTTCTATAACAGGTTACAGTGAAAAACTTGGTGATTTAACTTTTATATTAAATCTGAATAATTATTTGCATCTCTAACAATTTGTTTTGCAGATTCACCAAAGAGTTTAATATCATCTGTGCAAATTTATTAATTTTGCTCTTTGTCGTCAAGTTTACTGCTAGATTTGAACCGTCCAATTTTTTTTTTTTAAATATGTTACAACTTTGAATCGTGATTGCTAAAGTATTTAAAATAGTTGCACTTTTGAATCATTAACTGATTCTTTGTCTTTATCTCACTTGTCAATTGGTTAATATTGGTCACGGTTAATATTTACTCTAAGATTTGAACCATGAAATGTATGATTGTAACGTACTTGTTTGTTTTTAAAATCTGATTTTCATTGTTGTCGTTATTAGCTTCAACTTTGTCTCGTCTCTGCATAATTATTTATGGTTTAATAATTTAAATTGCTTCAATTTTTAAAATTTGTGTTTGGTATTGATTAGTATATTAATTCGGTTTGTGTTTTCTTTAAATATATCTGATTTAAGAATGACTAACAACGAGAACCAAACCGTGATCGATGGGCAAAACAAAGATGCACCGATCGATGAGACCATTGGAGGTAGGTCATTCGGAAATGTGATAAGTGAGACGATGCCCTAAATCCAATTTGGGAGTGGTTATCCACTTGTGCCTACCGCTATTAGCGTGGGACTTATGCCTGAAAAGTTTGGTGGGAAAGGGTTCAAGACGTGGCAACAAAAGATGAAATTCTTTTTTACCACAATGACCATGGACAAGCTTTGACAACATGGACCCACTTGTTTTTCTAAGTGTGGAAACATGGACTCAAACCGACTTTGTGTGCAAGGGCTGGATTCTAAGCCGCTTGATCGACCCATTGTACGCGGTATACAGTAAGGTCAAAACGTCTAAGGACCTTTGGGATGCCTTAGACAAAAAAATATAAGTCTAAGGACGCAGGCTGCCAGAAATACACTACGGCAAAATTTCTTAACTTCAAAATGGTGGATTCAAAACCCATCATGGAACAAGTTGAAGCGCTGCAATTGATTACGCACGAGATAGCGAGTGAGGACATGAACATTTGTGAAATTTTCACGGTGAATTCCTTCATTGAAAAACTCCCTCCAAGCTGGTTGGACTTCAAAAACTATCTCACGCACAAGCGTAAGGCAATATCCCTTGATGATTTGATTGTCAAGCTGCGGGTTGAATCCTGAAACCGCAAAGCCAATGCTATTTTGACTCGTCAGAATAATGTCAATATGGCTGAGCACAAGAGCAAGGGGAAAGGAAAGATTCCTCCACAAGCCTCCACTAGCTTCAAAAAGAAAATGCCCGCGAAAAGTTCACGGAAAAGTGTCACAAATGTGGAAAAGATGGACACAAAGTTGTTATGTGCAGGAGCAAGGCTGGTCCAAGCAAAGACAAAGGGAAGTCTCAAGCTAACCTCACCGAAGAAGACTTGTGCGTTGTGGTCACAGAGGTCAACTCGGTTGAGAACAACCCTATGGAATGGTGGTACGACACTGGTGCCACTACTCACATATGCATGGATAAGGAGATGTTTATGACCTATCAGAAATGCAAGAGTGAGAAACGACTCCTAA